>WBMY01005669.1:1519925-1552279 GCA_013397315.1 Donacobius atricapilla
TCTGCCATATAAAGTTTTAGATTTGAATAAAAAGTACTTTTTTATTGGAAGATTTTGAACTCCGTCAACCCAGAATGAAGTCAATAAATTTTCAGACCTTGTGTAGTGTTCCATAAATAAAGCTCAGGGCAAGGGAATGTACTGCAAGTGTTGAACAAATAGCTGCTTATTCATTTTAAAGTAACCATCTGTTTTAACGGGGCAAGATCTTGTAGAAAAAAACCCCATGAACCTATCTTTAATGGCTGAAAGGGACAGAACATGTAAACATTGTGCAGAATTAATGATGAAATTTTCCAACTTTGAAGAGCTTTTCTTCATAACCTTTATTTTAATATAGTTCTTCTGTATAAAATGTGCATATATGTATTTATACACACATATCTGTGCATATTTATGTACATGTTTTAAATGTGAATCATCTGCCACACCGTGCATGCAAAATGAAAGCCTCCTCTTCCCACTGCCTTGTTCAGTGCAGCTGAATCCAGGTGACACAAGGGCTGCAGGGAAAAAGGTGAGGGCTTAGTCCTCATTCTGAAAATGGTGATCCAATCTGAGGCAGCAGAAAGGATGTCTGGCGCAGACAGTTAAAGCCCCCTCTGTGTGTTGTTCCTCACTGAGACAGAGATATGGAAGAACTGGGGTCTCAAATTCAGTAAGAGAGTAGTTCTGAAAACCACAGTGCAGTTGCTGCTATTTTTTAGGGGCAGAAAGGCAGTGCTTTTTTCTTGTGTAGCCAGCACTGGAGAGTGAGGCTGTACATCATTTTTAACTGTCTCCTTTGTGGCACACCATTCAACAGCATGTAACAGGGACAAGTCTCTGTTTCCTACTTGTTGCAGCAGCAACCCTTGTCAGAGGGTAGAAATGAACCCAGCCACAGACTTCTTGTTTATCACAGCATGAAAAGTGTCCTGGTTTATTCCTCTTTGCAGCTTAGCTATCCTGACTGAACTATTCACTGACTCTGGCTGCAGCAAGCTCCTACTGTAGGTTTCCCTTGCAGCCTCTGACCGCTGGTTATTTCCTGATAAACTGTGACTGCATGTGTTGGTTTGCAGACTCTGAACACAGACTTTTACCTGGCTAGACTGTGACTGCAGGTTCCAACAGCAGGCTCTAACAGCAGATCCAGACCAACCTCACAACAGTGATTCTCTTTCCCTAGGATCCTCCTTCTTCATGATCCTCCACAATGATTTCCTCCCACCACCTAACCCACACCCTTTTATCACACTTATCTTTATTGACTATAGCTGTGGCTCATCAGGGGTGAGGCTGTATTGGGTAATTAACATGTCTGTTACTTATCAGGGGTGAGGTCACCTGTATTCCCTTCTCCTACACCTACTATTCAACAAAAACAGTAGGAAATAATCCTGCTCGTACTAAAAACAGACTTTAGGTATATATCATCCAGCATACTGCTTCTTACAGAGGTTTAGGGAAATAATTTTTAAAAAGGAATGAGAATGAACAGTCTTGAGTATGCTCTCTCACCAATGGTTTAGGAATCCTGAGGCAGGCTACATGTTAAGCCTGTTGCATCTAATACTCAGTGGTGGAAGCATGAATATGTCTGGTGCTCTTTGGAATCTGTCATCATATCCATCATTGTTTAGCAACCAGCCTTCTTGAGGGAGTGTCCTAGAGTGACTTTATGATGCCTGTATCCCCAGTCGTCTGTTCTGTATATTGTGTTCTGCACCTTTAAGTCTGATTCTCAGAGTGCACAGTTTGTTTTGAAAAACTATTTTACTCCTCTGCATTCCGCTCCTGGATGGTCGGTTCAGCTGAGGCTCGGACAGACTGCTGCGGGACAGAGATCTGCTGTGCTTTTTAGTTAGTTTTAGCCAGCTAGGGCAGAGAAGTTCCCTGGACTTTTTTTTTTCTTTTCTTTTTTTTTTTTTTTTCTTTTTTTTGGGACTGTTTAAACCTGCTGTGGACTGAAAACCCAGAGGAGAACTGAGAGATCACACCTGTGCCCTCCGGAGCCCAGGACAGCATTTTTCTCCAGTGCCGGAGGAATTGATAAGAGACTGAGAGAGACGAGCTGCACCCACAGCAAGGACTTTTCTCAGTTTACCATCTCACTTTAACCAAAGGTTTTATTGTTTCATATTATTCATTCTGTGTGCTAGTGGGCATTCTGTTTGTTATATAAATAGCTTTTTCCACTTTTCTCCAAGGAAGTTTTTCCAGACCAGTTGTGGGGGAGGGGCAGTTTGGGTTTGCTTTTCCAGAGGAGCCCCATTCGGAGGTTTCCTCCCAAATCTGCCCTAAACCAGGATAGGGAGCAAATTTCTCAATGGCCCATGTATTGTATGAGAAAGGGACCCTTTTATTGGCTTGAACTTCTTGCCTTGTTACATGGAACATAATAGAACATGGCAGAAATGTGGAATGTCCTGCTGGCAGTGGTGACTGCAAGGGTGTTTAAGCATATAGGGAAATGTGGAATTTCGGTATGACGTGTTACCTCACACCACAGCCAGTAAAACACATTCCAGCGCTGTAAATAAGGCCCCTTACTGTGTATCACCTTCAGATGGCTCTTTTTGAAGTGGACGAGTCCTAATCTTTGTCACTCTTACTCCTCACACAAGCTTGCATGTATAATTTATAGCTTATTTTCCTAAAGTGGGTTTATGTGCTCTAATTGCCAGTTCATCCATTATTTTCTTCTTGATAATGTTTAAATTGATCAAGCACTACCAAATCTGACACAGGGGTAATGATCTCATAAAAATTATACATTTCATAACTACTGGTGGTTGACTTTTGGTAGACTCATAAACTGAGTATCCACTTTGACAAGCACTTTCATTTTTTACTGACAATGTCACTGAAAGCATTCCTACCCTCCCAGCACTTGAACTAGCAGTGAACCAGACTGGGGAATCAAGCCAACT
This sequence comes from Donacobius atricapilla, assembly GCA_013397315.1. Classification (NCBI taxonomy): domain Eukaryota; kingdom Metazoa; phylum Chordata; class Aves; order Passeriformes; family Mimidae; genus Donacobius; species Donacobius atricapilla. The sequence continues at coordinate 1,522,841 of WBMY01005669.1, forward strand.
AAACCAAAATAGTAGTGAACAAAACATGGAGAAAAAAATGCATTAGTATTTACATGGGTACACACTAAAAGGGCTTCTCCTGCTTCTTCCTCTAGGACCACCTGAAGCTGTTTAGAAAGACTCCCAAAGGAGAGCCCCAGGAATGGGCCTCAGCCCAAATTCAGCACTAATCTGCTCCATTTCACCTGACAAGTGGCCAGTCACTGGGGACATTACCTTGTGGCTTCAGCAGCAGAGCTCTGCTGCTTCATGTCAGAGACAGCAGTCAGGATCTGGGTGGGAGCAAGGAGATTGGGAAATAGGCAGAGGAGAATATGGAGGCACAGAACACAAATCTATAGGAAATGAGGCTTTGCTAGCTCTGCTGCTGTTGGAACAGCATGTTGCCTGCCTACTTAGGCTATTGTGCCACTAGAGGTGTATGGGAAAAGAAAACAGGCAAGGTAGTTATTGTTCACTATGCCATACTTACCTGTTTTCCTACTAGTCTGTTGTTTATTGTAGCTTTTTACCAGTTTGTCTGGTACTGTATTAAATATATTCCTCTGTACCTCCGAAGATCATGCTTGGACTTGTTTGAAATAAACATGATCCCACGTCAGCAAAGACATTTCCTGTCTCAGTTGGAACCAGATGTCTCTCAGTTGTTTTTATACTTAAGGAGGATTTAAATGAATGTATTGAGGAGTGTTATTATTTTAAATACAATGTTCTTTAACAACTAGAATTTTGCAATAAATGCAGCAGAAACAGATTCTTAAAAAATACAAAAAATATGTTTGTGTGACAAGGCAGGAAAAGCAGTAAAATTTTGTATATTTCCTATGCATATGTGTAATTGCAAAACACATCATGATGCAGGGGATCTATCTGTATGTTGCTTATAAGAGGCATTGTAGAGGAGAAAGTTAATAAAATAGTTCAGCTAAAGCTGTGTGCAGCAGTAATGGTCTTAAAAAATGTATTTTGAAGAGTCCTAAACATAATTCACCAAATGGCTATGTTTTCTTATAAAGTAGTTTCATAAAAGTTATCTATATATGTTTTGCACTAGTTGAGTTTTGGATTGTTATTTGGTGATGATAACGATGATTTAGATGATAATATAGCTATTTTAACAGTCTGTTATTCTGGTAACTAGAATATATTTGGAGTGATAAATTTTTCTTGACATTAAAATGAATCTTTTTTTCACCAGAAATATCTCAGAAATTGTTTTCTACTAGCCTTGGCATGATATGTAAAATGAGAGGATGCTACCACAATTCTTATCGAATTGCTCATTCTCTACTACTTTGTCACTGCACATCAAGTTTTGATTATATCTACGTGGATAACTGCATGCAACATTTTGGAAAAGCTGGATGGCCTGTGTGGCTTGTCCTTGGATGAATCAAATTGCTGTCCCTGAAAATAGAGACAGCTCACGCCTGTTTCCCTGTGCTAAGCGAATTCCCTGTCTGCCACATTTTTGTCATGAGCAAAGTCATATTGATGTTAGTTGTCTAGCTGATCTTAAGATGTCATATAGAAGCTGGGAAATTTCCTTTCACGAAAACAGTGACAGCCATATATTGATTTAATTGGAGTATATTTGGTCCCTGTAATTATCATGTAATATGGGAACCTGGAGCCATTAAGGATCCAGCAGTTCCCAGATACCCTTGATAAAGAAGATTTTGTTAATTTTGTTTAATTTCACTAGTGTAAATACAAGGATGTTGCCATATATATGGCAAGATGATTGAAGAAATAATAGAGGCAGCTCACCATAGCCAGCCCTCTGAATGACTGCATAATTTATGCTAACATGTAACTTTCAGTAAATAACACAGAATCTGCATGGATTGAAGCTCCAAGGTGAAACCAAGAAATACCACATTTGAGCTATTTTGCTGATCCCTGTACCCTCTCAAGTCTGACTGTGACATGCCTTAGGAGAGCAGAGGGTCTCTCAGGACAGGAACACAGTCATAAATAAAAGATGTTAATTACCTCTGTGTGATCTGGATAAATCTTTCTTCAGAGTGTGATGCAGAGACTTAATTTTTAGCCATCATGAGAATGACTGCAGCAAATGGCAGCCAGTGAGGAAATGCTCAACTGGTCAGGCTGATGTGCTTGCAGGTCCTAGTGTGAAGCAATGCTATCCAAGCACTCCTTTTTACCAGAGATTGTCATTCCTGCTGCCATGTGCCTTACAAAGGTCAACAAAACAAAACTTAAAGAAAGCAAAGCAAAACCCCTCAAACACCACCATAGTGTTTTAATTTTCAAAACTGGCAAATAAAAAAATTAAAAGAAATCTTGTTAAAAGGAATGAAAAGAGGCTGAAAAGGGTATATATGTACTGATATGTCCAGCTTTGTTGAAAAGTATCACGTTGAAATTTCAGAGGAAATGCACATCAAACCTTAAAAAATATTATGCCAAAACAATGAAGAAAAAATAAGATCCAATAAAATTCAAACCATTGTGAGTAGCAAGTGACTTAAAAGATAAAAAAGACTATTCAGATAACTATGCATCATTACAGGAACTATATATTCTCACACAAGGAATGAGTCATTCCTTGATATCATTCAAAGATTGAATGATATCCCTTCTTCCTGAATAAGGAACTATAGAAAAATATAAATATGGAAAATTAAAAATCAAAATGCAGTCAGATAAAAAATATTTTGAGTAAAGACTTGCTTGAGAAGTAATAAATAAATGCAATTTAATAAATAAATTTTTTGGACACAAATCACGTACATGAAGTTTCCAAGAAGCTGTTGGCTGCAAGGCTAATAGATGGCCAAAGTGTAAACGATGTGCTGATAGACCACTTTCCTGGAGAAGACCAAACAAATGAATGAATGGACTCTGGACATTTGTGTTTGCCATGGAAGAGATGAAAAAGCTTGTTTCATGCAAAGAAAATCATCTTCATGAGAGACAGTTCAAAAATCTGTCATAAGTCATAAATCAGTCCAGAACAGAGGGTGTTGCACTCTCTAGACTCTTACAGTACTCTTTTGGAGAGGCATCATGACATGCCAGGGCTATTTGCTTTTTAAAAAAAAAAATATATATAAAATTGTGTGAAAATAGCTGATTGAGAAAGATACACGAATGTTTTTTATACTAATCTCAGTTGACTTTGTGAAGTCAGACAACTATTTTGACCTTTGCAGAATGGATCAGAAGAGGGAACATAGAGCAAGGAATTGCAGCTGGAAGGGATGGCAGTGAAGCAGGGCGGGGGGAGATTGAAGGGAGAGTGTTTGATTGGTATATAACAAAGGTAGAAAACATTTGACAGTTACACAGCATGTTAGGGATTGGAACAGACAAATGATAATGGTTTAGGTGAAGGAAAACAGAAGGATGCAGTTAAATACAAAGGTTCAAAATAAGATATCTATTCCTTAAAGACAGCTTGCTTCAGATTTTTGAATCTATTAAGTCTTGCCTCTGAAAGTCTGATTAATGATAGTTCTTACCAGTGGATCCACTAACTCTCCTCTCTGTTTCATTCATATATTCAAGATTTCTTTGAGAATGTAAACATGCTAAGGATTAATCTATATATTAAGATCTTCATATTTAAAGTACAACTAAAGTGAATATAGCTATATGAATTTTATAGATGATGAGTGACATTAAGCTGGGATGGAGGGGTGGGGTGACGGGTGTATTTGCAGTTTTACTAGAAAAGTTAAAAGATACTCATAACCTCAGCTCCAGACTATGGAGTTACTCTTTTCAGCAGCAGGATGAAAAAATATATTTCTCAAGAGCTTTTCAGAACATTCCTGCTCTGAGCTAACTTATGGATTAGGCAACCTCACAACCTAACCAAAGAAATAAAAGAAGATTCTGATCATTGTTTCATCTATTAATGATTACTTTCCACTACCGCAAGATCACATTTTAAATTTTTAACTGGATAGAGTGAGGTTAGATTTTCTCCTTGAGCTTATTGCGTGTCTTTATCTGAGCTTGTCATTGGTGACTCCCCCACACCCTGAGTCATTGCAGAGATCCAAGCCCTCTAGGGCATGCTACTTATTTCAGCCAAAATTAGATATTTTCATTAGAGGAATCACGCTGTAGTGTTTATTTCTCTATTCACTCTACAGGATCCTAAAGTATCCAGCTCATATCCAGCTTTCTATGTTGCAGATATCCAAAGTTACATGAAATTAACCTTATCCTCAGCGTGAGTATCTCATACACGCAAAATTTTCCAGGTGTCCCAGTCTTGGAAAGTACATCTGAAAGTGAACTTGAAACTCAAAACAGGTTTTTATCCAGAGTGTGTGGAACAGTCTTTTGAACTGGGCAAAAAATATACTGAAATGGACTGACCCTGGCTGGACACCAGGTGCCCACCAAAGCCACTGTATAACTTCCCTCCTCAATTGAACAGGGGAGAGAAAATGTAACCAAAGATTTGCGAGTGAACATAAAGACAGGGAGATCACTCAGCAATTAATGACCCAAGCAAAACAGACTCGATTTGGGGAAACAATATCTCAATTTATTACCAATCAAACCAGAGTATGATAATAAGAAAGACGCACAAACCTTAAAAACACCTATTCCCCACCCCTCCCTTCATCCAAGGCTTAACTTTACTTCCAATTTCTCTACCTCCTACTCCCAAGTGACACAAGGGTATCACGAATGGGGACTGTGGTTAGATGACGTGTTGTATTTACTGCTGCTCACTCCTCAGGGGGAGTACCCCTCACTCTTCTACTGCTCTGGGGCGGGGCCCCTCCCCCAGGAGACAGCCCTCCCTGAGCTTCTCCAGCACTGGGCCTTCCCACAAAGGGGGAACTTATGAACTCCTCCAGTATGAGTCCCTTCCACAGAGTGCAGTCCTTCAGGAACAGGCTGCTCCAGCAGGGGACCCCTGCTGGAGTCCTGCCTGCAAACCTGCTCCTCTGTGGACTCTCTTCTTCCAGTGCTGTTGCCAGAAGCCTGCTCCGATGCAGGCTTCCCATGTGGTTAAAAGTTTATTTGGGCATCCCCCTGCTCCAGCATGCCTGCAGGGCTGTTTCTCTCATGTATTTTCATTACCTTCTGCCGCTGTGCAGGGCTTTTTCCCCCCCCTCCCTTGTTAACTCTCTTGCCACAGAGGTGCTATCACCATCAGTGATTGTCTCAAGCTTGGTCAGCGACAGGCCCGTCCTGGAGTCGCCTGGCATTGACACTGTTGGACACAGGGGAAGCTTCCTACAGAAGCCACCCCTGTAGCCCCCCTGCTACCAAAACCTGGCCATGCAGACCCAAACATCTGCCTCCATTAAAAAGGCTGTTTTTAATTTTCAGAACTGAATCCTCTTTTCATGCTATCCCTGACAGTATTAGTGTTAAGGAAGCTCAGACCATGATTCAGATATCCTGAGTTCCCACACTGCTGCCTGTGGTTGTTTTCTGGTTGTGCATCTGCAGGGTCTCTCCACATTTTCTGTGAAAATGTTACTGAAATACTGTCCACTGCATGTAGGCTATGTGAGTCCATCTCACCTTTCACCTCACATTTCTACTAACTTTCTTATCCACGGGAGGTATTTTTATGTCAGTGATAATGAGATGCATTTTGACCATACTGTGTTATTCTAGCCCTCAAAAGCGGATTCATGCTGCTAAAGTATCAAACTGGAGTTGGTACAAGCACAGAGGCCTCTTTAGTTAAACTAAAATCTGAAGAGTCACTCATTGTTACTACATTTATGTTGTGCTTATAATTGGTTCATTTGAAGTATGAGTGATTTTTTACTGTTATTCTCATTAATTACATGTTGACTTGTATCTGTTCCCAGGTCAACCCTTTTACGGCGCCATGGTAAATTCCGCACTTAAACATTCACCTAGATGTTTCTCATGCTCTTTGTATCTACACTTGATAGTGGGTTCCTAGAGGAGAGAAGTAGTTGCATGGAGATTACTAGTATGGATAATGGGATTTTTTAACAGGATGTCCAAATCACCAATCATCTATAGGACATAAAGCCACATTTTTTGTCTTATCTTTGGAGATTGTATTGTTTTTAGAACGGTTTAGTCCCTCACTCTTAAGGTTTTAGAGCAGCTGGTATCACTGGGCAATCAACGAAGGGGCCTCCTGTAACTATTGCTTTATTGAAAATAAAGAAAATGCTGCTGACAGTAAGTTAGTGAAATCCATATATCTGTTTTTATTTACTTCATCCTCAGAAAGTTTTAACATTGGATGATGAAGATAAAATTTGTACTACATGTTGATATTGGATACACCACTGCTTTCTTCACATTTCAAGTCAGTTCAGTGTCACAGACTGTCCTATGTGCTGGCTGTAAACCAGTGATAACTCATAGAGACAGAACACAAAAATAAAACTCCCATCCTCAAAAAAGAAAGTGAGCAATGAAATTATTTTATCTCATCTTATGTTTGGATTTTTTTAATCATTAAATTCTTTAGGTTTTAAGTGTACTGTGCTTTGCATGTAATCACTCTAGAGAATATAATCACTGAAAAGTATTTGCTGATTTGTGTTGAACTACAAAGTGTTTTAGGCTATTTTATCAAAATTGAGTAAAAAAAAATAAAACCAATTTTTAAGAACTCCATATAGCAAACAATCCGTGTGTGAAAGCTAATAAAAAGCATTAGTGCTTGGACTATCAGCTTCCATGGTATCACACACACTTCTATTGTACAAAAGCCAGAACAGGAGTTTTGACTTAAGCATTAACTCAGATGGATATTAATCTCTTGGGTGTCATTTGGAAAGCAAGCTGGGAGGTGGAAGACGAGAACACAACTGCAAGTATTGCATATCTACAGGGCAAAACACTACTTTACTTATTAGACCTCTTTGACCTTGTGCATAAAGATGTGAAAAGAAGATTGAAATAAAAGAAATGCAGAGTGATTTGCAAGAGTTAAATGAACAAGAAAGACCTAAAGCAAAAAACCTGCAAACAAACACAATTCTACAAAAAACCTCAAATCTAAGAAAACAACCCCCACCCAATTATTTTTTGGATTTAAAATGAGTGACTACATTCTTAAATTGCCATTTTTTCTACCATTCCAAAGGTAGCAATAGTTGTTATGATGAGTCCTTGGTGTACACAGGATACACTTATTTTCTGAATCATGGGTCAAAAAATTACTTGGACTAATTTTTTTTTTTTTTTTTTTTTTTTTTTTGCCATTAAGCCACAGGATACTTTCATATATCTTGCTATGTGATTCTGGATTTCAGAAGTAATTTGCACAAAGGAAATGTTTGTGCTTCTTAGCTTCATGGAAATAGAGGACAATATGGAATCATATGTTACCCAAGTTTTTTGGAGGAAAGTATCCATCAACAGATGCATGGCAAGTCAGTACCATTTTGTGTCTGGAAACACATTGGGGTTATGGCACAGCTTTTCTGGCTGTTTTCCAGTGATTGTCAGAGTCTCTGGTTTGTTCTTCAGCAATACAGCCGAAGACTTATTTAGTGATCAATGCTTATGTGTTTTTCTGGTCCTCACCTCCTTTTGCAGGTGTCCAAAGTGATTTGTGACAGGAAAGACACTACTTTCTTGCTTCTCTCACTCAAAATTACCTGAAAAATTAATCTATAAAATTTATCTTATGTTACACACACACACACACACACACACACACACAAATATATATATATNACACACACACACACACACACACAAAAAAAAAAAAAACAACCCACACCCCTATGATGTTATATCAGCTAAAATTTTAGCTTGCAGAGATCAGCTTAAGATTTTGGACCTGTGAAGCAGGTACACTTCCATTGACGTATCTGGAGAAGCTGCAGGCTATTAATCTACCTGTTCCAGTACTCAGCTATATCTTCTCCAAATCAGTGTTTGCTGGTTTTTTTTTTTTTTTTTTACATACTCTGAAACTGTTTGGGGCACAACCCTCTTCCTGTTACGAAATGGACACACTTTTTCTTCAGGCTTTTTTTTACGGTAGAAAGTTTCATTTCCCAGCACCAAACTCTTTTTGCCTAGTGTCACAGATGTTTAGACTGAGATAATCCAGTCTTTTTTAACCTCTAAATGAGTACGAAGTCAAGCTGGATGAACCAGAGCTTTTTCTCGACTGACGTGCCAAGGGCTGAGCAACTGAACTACAGTAAGCTCCCAGGTTTAAATGCCAAAGTTTAAATAGCATCAAGTCACAGAGAATTGCTTCGTAAAGACATTAGCGCCTTTTGGGTAAACCCAAGTAATCCAGTTATTTAAAAAAAAAAGCAATTCACACAGTAGTTTTTTTAGAAGGCTTTCTTAATTCACCCTAAGTATAGTTGTAGATCTAAAACCAAATACTGTCTGAAAAATTTCAGTAAAGTCTCAGTGAAAATTTTTACAGTTAAATTTCATATCAAGCAGGGCTGTTGCCAGAAAATGTTATCTTTCCATCAAATCGATGAGTTCTGGATGAAATCTGTACATTCCTGTGGTGTGACTGAAAATGTTGAATCTCCAGTTTTTCACTGAAAAATAAAAACTGTCCCAGCAGTCTCTCTGTCACCTACTGATGAGTTGGACAAATACCATTACAAGATTGACTTTACATAAGAGAAAAACGACACCGCCCAGCCTCTTTAGCTCCTGGGTGTATAACACAGCCCCCATTTTGTCTTCATTTCAGATGGCAGTATTTGCACTGCTGAACAGAGGAGCAATGAATTCTGATCCTCCTGTTTACCGCAAGACAAACCTGCTGTATCACGTGTTGTGGAGAAAACTGATTATATCACTCCTGCTAAGGGCTAGAAGGTGATCCCATCGCCTCCTCATTTCACAGAGCTGACCTTTTGAAATTACATGGAACCTGAATGAGCTACCAGATACAACTACAGCAGAAGAAGGCATCTATGGAGGTGTAGGTGGTGGTGTGAGAAGGGCCCTGACTTGTCAGAATGGTCCTTGGACCACCTCTCTGAGTCAGGGAGAGCACCACGTCTCTCTAGGTCATCCTGAATCATCAAAGGATGTTTCCATTCTCATGAGGAGGAGAGTTCTCACCTGGTAACACAGTTTTTGTAGCTAAGTAGTTTTTAGTCCTTGTAAACCAATGGGCTTATGGTAGGTATGGGGAAAAATTGGATAGCCTACACTCTTCCAACTCCAACCTAGTGAGTAATTTTTTCCACATATTTCACCCCCAGTGGTAAAGGATAAGATTCTTAGAAACAGCCAATGGAAAAAGAAACAAAGGACAAAAAACTTCTAGTGGAAAAAACCCAGCAATACATGTTTCATGTCAAAGACATTAAACCATAACACACACAAAAAATGTAGCAAAACACTACAAGCATTGTTCCTACAAGAGCAGAAAAATTAAGTAGTGCAGATATTCAGCTACAGCCAGTGTTTTTTATTAGAACATGTGGTTTGTATAATGTCTTCACAAAAATAACATACAGAATTATAATCATTATGTAAAACATGTAGACATTGCTCAGGAAGGTTAAATATTCTGAGTGGAAATCAAATCCTTTCAGATACCAGGGGAAAAAAACGATTTTGCATAGTCCTTCCTGAAACTTGTGATACAATGATGGTAATTTGTTCACCACATGCAGTTTTGCATACAGAATAAGTACATTAAGGGAATTTCGAGCCCCTTGATTTTAAGCAAAAATCAAAATGGAATGAATGAAAAGTTAGATTCTATGAAAATATACTGGTCTATTACACCTATATACATTTAGGGAGAATTATATAATTGAAATTAAGTTATTTTGAATAAAAAAGGAATGGTTGGAAATCTGCTGCATCATAAAGCAAATTCCCAGAAGGTGTTAATGCATTTTTTCAGAAACAAAACAAAACAAACCCAAAAGCAGAGGACATAAACATTGAGCAATCAAGTAGGCTGTGCAGGAGTATCTGAAAAGTACCTGTGAATACTATATTATGAGCAATTCAGTCAGCAGATCAGAAAGCAAACTCTTAACAAAACATATACAACAACTGTCAGAATACATGGCAACAGAGAGGGAACAGATCTGTTGATCATCCTTTCCAACTCAGCTGTAATTTCAAGTCACACCTGCTGCCTGTGGCTTATGAAGTCTGAAAACTTGTGTGGAAATACTGAAGGTGAGAATGTAAAACAATATGTTGGCATTAGAAGGGACACAAGGAAATGTTTTCAGGACACTTCTGATTTGATGGATACTACCGAACTCAGTGGGAAGAATATACACTGGAAATAAGGCTCAATCCTTGGTGGTAAAACATGAAGACTTGAGCTCACCAAAGGTGTGTTCTTATTATGAGCTCAACAGAAGATGAATACCATGCCCCAGCACTTTGAAGTCATCTCAGTAAAATACAGTGTATTGAATCAAAAGTTTTAAAATACTACTTTTATGCCATGCTAACTGCCCAGGAATAAATAGCATTAATATTCCCAGGACAGCAACAAAATACTTTCACTGCAGCATTTACTAGAGTACTGACAGAAGCCCAGTATCAGACAGTATCAGATCTTTCAATCCCCTGGTCTTTATGTAGATGAAATGAAATTTGTTTTCTCTCCCTTCTGCACCCTGAGAAGCTTGGCAGGCTGTGGATTAAAGTATAATAATGATTCTTTAAAGTTAATATGATATATGAAAAAAATATGGAACAACATGTTTTGCTACACCTTGAGGTACCTGAAATGAAAGCTTGTGCTGTTTACAGGCAAACGGAGACAACCCTATTTAAAAAAAAAAAAAAAAAAAAAAGGAAAAAATCCTACTTTTAGGCATGCATTGTAGTATTGATTCAGAACAATACTGGCACATACTGAAGCCTTTTCCTTAACACAGGCAAAGTAAGGCACAAGCTTAAAGTTAGGTTTAGCAAAGATACTAAATGGAAACCTGAATACTCAACCCAAACTCTGCAGCAGTGACAAACCCATTGCAAGTCAGCCTAACACATTAGGCACCATAACACATCATCTCAAATGAGCAAGGGTGTGATGTATAATCTGCTGAGAAAATGATGTTTCTGTGGCTTGTACTCACCACTCTTTTGGAATTGTCAGTATTTCCCTCTTTGGATCTTCCCTGTGCATCTCCCTTTATAATAAAACTCCTGCAAGCAAATGAGAAGGGCCGAAGAAAAAGAATGACATCAGGCAATGAAAATAGCACAGGCACAACAAAGAAAAAGCCCAGAGCTACAGTGCTGTTTCATGAGGCGAAGAAAAAATTACCCAGGGAACTTAGTAACAGCAACAACCCAGGGCTCCTTGGTTCCATATCATTCACCCTCTCTTCTTAACTGCCCTTTTTCAGAAAAATATACAACACACTTTTTCTTTAAAATGTTCCCTTTTATGCAGACTGTCCATTCTTAACACACTTTCAGAATATTTTGGGTTTTAAACTTTGTATATGTAGCCCTTACACTTTCCAGTTCTAGGCCGTGTAGAAAAATTCTTCTGTTCCTCTCTCATTGTACATATTAGCTTCAGTTTAATATGATTAGTCTGAAGAGACACTTGCAGTATTGCTGGCTGGCAGAGTGGAAAATACCTTTTATGGCCTAATGCACCAATGTGTATATAACCCTTTACCCTTATGCTTTTTGTTTGTTTCTTTTTATAGTTATTTGTGTGATTATATAATTAGCTGACCTCGTTTATTATGTTTATTCCATCATTTTCTCCTGGATCAGAACAGGATCATAAATAACGAGGAAAGAAAAGAAGCATTTATTTCCATATACATTGACTCAAATTTTTGCCTGTGATAGATTTTTGTGAAGAGGGTGTTGTAGGAGAAAAGAAATTCTGACACAAGACTTAAGCTTGAAATGTTCTTTATCTGATGGAGAATGGACATTTCCCCTCTTTCTTGGATATTTTGACTTAAAAGGGAGAAAGTGATATTTTAGTCCAAAATAATACACACATTATTTGAGGCTCTGAGGAAAGCCGGAAGCTCTTTAAAGCTCAAGTGACTGAGGCTCTAATGTAGCTGTTAATGAAAAGCTATAGAAAATGCTACTGTTTACTAATAGTAATTTAGCTGGCTCCATTCACACTTTACAGCAAAAATAATTGTGTTGGAAATTATACCATACATCTGAATTTTTTTCCTTGTCAGCCAGTACCCTGTTATTTTGATTATTTGTTATTTTTGTCACTATTTATTTCTCGTGTGTCTGCTCAGCATGCAGTACTAGTTTGATCTGTAGGAACTACCACACCATAAATGCCAACCATAAAGAAGAACCTTTAAAATGGACAATTAGGAAATAATCTGTCCTAGAGGAAATTGGCTCCCTAATTATCTATTAGTGGCAGATGCTACCAACTGGTCTAGAAATATTTTCATTCCTTCAGTCTAAGCAAATCACTTTCCCATTCTACAAGCTTTCCACTGTGTTTGAAGCCAACATATGAAATACAGCTGTTTTGGAAGCAGAAGGTCTGTAAAATGTAATGTGAAATGTGAAATTAGAATTTTGCTGTATTTTTTGTATAACATTTTGCAAAATTATATGAGTTCATCCTCTGTAAGATATTTTATACCATTGAATTTTCATTCCACAGAAAGGAAATCACATTTCACACTCTACAGCTTTCTAGAATAATTGTTATGTAAATGAATTGTGAACCCTACTAAAATTCTTGAGAAAGTTTATTTACAAGTCTTTTAACAAAGCAGTTAAAGGACTGGAAATGCCTCTGCATGAAGTCCTAAATATTCACTTCAATAAGCTCTCCTGTGCTGAAAAAGTTCTGTTGCTACTTTTCTCAAAATAAATTAATTCTAGCATTAACTTGAAGCATGGGGAAAAAGTCATTCCCCCTTCCTCTATAGATAAACTAACCAAGGTCTGGCTACAGTTCTAGCCCTACAGTGCTTTTCTTTATAAAGTGCATGCATTTGTCAGGTTTTATCGAGTGTAATTCTGCTATGAACCTAAAACTGCTGCATGTAGGTAGGCAAGTTTCTCAACCAAACATCTGTTGCCTGAAAAAGCAAATGAATTGAAATCCATTTTGGACCTACAAGGAACAAATGAACTTGTTTGGAAAAACAGAGCACAGGGCAGAGGTTTCTGTGACTTCCTTGTCTGCTGGCACTACTAACCCAAGCCGCTCCTTATGTGAATACCAGCCCTTTAAATCTGGGCCTTCTCCATTGCAGGAGAAAAACCACAGCTAAAGCAAAAGCAAACGCAACATCTAAAAATAACTTAAGGCCCAACCTCTGTCCCAAGAAGAAAATAAAAATAAAACCATTTTTGTCACATTTTTTATACACTATATCAAACTTTTAAACCTTTGTTTTAAAAAGACTGAATTATTGTATGAGGAAAAGGTTACTTGGGTTTAAATTTTCATGAGGAAGTGCAAGAGAGGTATTCTGAAGACCCCACATACTTAGCTGGAGACATCACATGTTAGAAACAGGGATGGAGCTATAAAACCACTTATGGGAGAACCTTCAGAAATGCACAGAAAAGCAGGGAGAGGCTGGGATACACTTGTTGGCCCTTGTTGGCAGTATAAAACTGCTGCGGAGTTACTGTGACTGCTGTGTCAGCTTGTGCTGCTCCACCTTAACAAATTGTTTGAAACCTTGTATATAATTAAGCTGTATTTTCATTTTAGCACCCTACTGTCATGCACCAACCTATTATGCTTTAGGTTTGCAATAAAATACACAAACCTATTACGCATAGTAAGAAGCAGAAAGCAGTAATATAATATTACTGCCTTTCTCTCTCTGTGCTACTTATTTGCTACTGTCTTCTGACAGGCATTTATCTCACTGTGTAAAGTATCTCCTGTCTCTTGATATTAAATCCATAGAAGACTAATGAATAAATAATAGTAATACATAGACTTCACTTCCATTTGACATCAGTTTGTAAGTTTATTCGCTGTAAATATAAAGTTTCAATGTAGTTTAAGAGGTGTACCGGTGATGAGATAGCAAAGAATACCATTTCCATCACCCACATGTAAACAATCAGTTTTTGTTGCATTCTAGACGTATTCCAAAAGCTTATCTTACTCATCATATGCCAGTGGTTGTCCTATCCAAAGCCACTGATTAATGTAGGAGCTTTCAGATTTGAAACATGGTAAATTTCTCATCACTTCATACTTCTTTCAGAAGGAGGTGTATTTCAAAAAAAGACAAGGGAAATGTAAAAACAATCTTGACTTAATTCAGAATTGATTTTGTCCAGCCAGTGTTTAGCACTTATTTCCTGACTGCTTATGAAACTGCCTATTGTAACTTGTAATCCTTGGAGAGTGCAACAACTCTGCTTTAGGAATGGAGAACAATATCTTGTTGGAGACACCAACATCTGTTCCTGTTGTGAAGGTAACATCTTTCAGCAGTTGCAGGCATTTAGCAGCTGTTCCAATTCACACTATGGTTAGAGTGGCTTCTCCATGCCCTCCTAACCTTAGGAAAAAGGGAAGTGGTTTTGGTACTTTGTTTTTCTAATGTTTTGCAGCCTCTGAGGAACATGTAAACCACATCTGATAAATAATCCTAATGAAACCAATGGCTTTAAATTCCATGGCTTTAAGTCATGAGGTACCTGTAAGTCTTCCTGTGACTCAAATCAAACTCAGGAATGAACTTATCTGTTAATACACTTCAAACAAACAGAATCTTTCCTGCTATAAACCAAAGAAGGTGTACTAGACTTCTGGCATCTTGTATCTAATCTGTTGCTGCTGATCAATAAACTCATCAATTTTTTTTTAAAAAATAGTTCTATTTATACACATTTCAAATATTGATTTTGTGTTAAGTTTTGGATTTTTTCCTGGTTGCTCCCACTGGCTACTGAAATTTGGACAAAAGGAAATGCAGAGGTCTTTTCCATCTCTTTTCACTTTATGCTTAACCATGGCTACAACAAGGCTAGAATGTAATTTTGTTAATAGCAATGTAATTCATCAGATATTTCTATGTAAGAAAATGCCACCGAAAAAAAATCAAATTTCAAGTAGTCTTTCAAAGTTCTCTTATCTGCACTAGTTATCCAAACAATTTTACTGTCACAGATTCAGCCGCCTGATCGTTCTAGCAGCTCTCTAGTTATCAGTTTAAAATTTTAGAGCATTTATCAAAGAGGTACTTTTGGAGCAACTACTTTAACATTTCTCAATACAAATGGAAGCTTAAGAATGTAAAATGCTAAAATAAGTATGCCTTTCATTGAGCCCCTTAAATTGTGAGTCTATTGGCCGATGATATTTCATATTATCATGCTGTAGTGCAATAGATGTTAACAAGACTTGTTTAGGAAAGCAAATTAAAGAAGTCAAAAGGAATTGAGAAAATGCATCTAAGGAGCTGGGAGTTCTTCTAGTGGCATGAAATCTTCTTTTTCAGAAGATACTGTTATTGACAGCTTTGCCAGTCATTTCCTTAGCTGTATGTTGAAAATAAACCCTCTGCAAACCTAGGGCAAATCTGTATTGATCTTAGACACCTGTAAGGTAGGCTGGGTACAAGGAGAAATGAAGGGATAGTGGATCGAGCATGGTGGGCAGAACTTTCCTGCAAAAGCAGTATAGCAATGTAACTGCTAAGCACAGAGCAAGTTTTCAGGGATGAAGTGATCTCTCTTGTACATTCAGTGTACATGCCTAATGTATAAACAACAGGTTTTTACTCTACAGAAATCTTTGAAGTTTTCCCAAGAGTTGCTAACAATGGTAAACAGCAAATCCCTTTATTGGCTGTTTACTTGCTCTTAGCATCATCATATACACTTTCCCTGGTAAATATTAGAACACATGCTGGTATGAGACCCTGTGAAGCTTTTTACTCTCAGATTTCTAAATACTGAAATATTTTAGTTTTACCAGTCTGGATTTTCCCTCCTCCTTCTTGTAATTATTGCCCCATGTTTCCTCAGAAGGGTTTTTCTGCATTACAGTCCTTGTAAGCTTACAGGAATGAGCAAATGCCAAACATAAAATTCAATGATTGGTTAACTAGGGTCCTGAAAGTCATGGAAAGTACTTAGTTTCAAAGAAGGTTAGCGTTTCAGGTGAATGCCATTGGGCAGATTGGAAAGTGGGAATGATCTATTGAAATATGACATCTTCTACACTGGACATGTGCATGAAAAATGATAAAATAAGGTTGTGAGTTATCGAATAGGGAGTCCTGAGAGCCACTGAATTACAGATAGAATCTTAATCCCACCTTAACAAATGAAAAGTAAGATTTTGATTTACATCCTTTCTCAACCTTTGCTTCATTTCCTTTTGTTTTATTTATTTACAGAAGGATACTTTGTTTGTGAGAACAAAGACCTGCCTGAAACGTTCCCTTAAAATCAGACAAATTACATGATTCAGAGGCCTTTTAAAATTGTTTCTGCTGCTGAGAAAAAATCACCTTAAACCACTCTCACTGTTGCACATTTAGTTAGATTTTTTAGTCTTTCGTTAATTGTTGTGGGATTGCATATGACCAAAGTCTTTAATGGACTCAAGTTAAATAGCAGATTTTTCTGCTTTAGCCTGAACTTTGTGTTCCCAATACATTGTGTAGAAAATATAAATAAAAGATATATCCAGGTGGGTTGTTTCACAACTCTAACCAGTAGAAAATACTACTTCATGTTACCATCTTAAAACAAATTATTGTTTAAAATCAGCAATATCTATACCAAGGAACAAGTGAAATCTGAAATTAAAATCATCTGTACATTTATTTAAGTTACTTTCATGGTTAGGTAAGCTCCTTCTGTCCCAGGCTCCAAGGTGTGGAATTTGATTTTTAGTTTCTTTGGTCTCCATGGCATTGTTGATGTTTCCCTTCAACGACCTGATATCACCAAGAAAATGTATGATAAACTGAGCTTTTCTGGAGTTGCGACCTCTGGATCAGTCTGGGAGGTGAAGCACTCTTGAAAGCTATCAAACATGCCCGAGGATAGACATAACCTGACCATCATAAATTAATGGTTCCTGCATGATCATCTCAGGCTGCATTTTTTAACAATGACAGCTGCATCTGCCCAACAAATGCATTGTTGCAGTATCAACTACCTATTGAAGAAAAATTCTGGATTTTCTAGGAGCAGTTTCAGAACTTTTATCCCATCTTGTTTATGACTAGGGTATTGACTCATTAAGCTTTTCTATGAAAAATCAATTTGATGTGCAATACCTTCCACATATTGCATTCCAGTATTTTTAGATGAAAGCTTCATGAGTCTCTGACGCATTATTTGGCTGTCTTACATCTTATTAATATTATTACTACAGCAGTTTTAGAGTTCATAGAAAATTCCTGATCAACCACTTTTAAAGCATAAGAAAAACAAGCTAATAGTGGGAGACAAACTGGGCTAAATCTTTCAGATCTGGGACACTAAATCAAAGACAGAATGCAGGAAACTGCTGTTCCCCAGAGGGGCAGCCAAGGACTAGGAAAGTTAGAGGTGTGTGGAAAAGTATGACTACTTAATTCTGCACCTGAACTCCCTTAAAAACTCTCAGCTCAATGGTGGAGGGAAAAATAATTTGTTACATGTATTCTTAAAGCTTGTTGCTGTGTTTGATCAAACACTAAATGCAATAATCTTACAGCGATGGCCCTTGCACAGTTTTTACATTTCCCTGAGCTCTTGCAGATCCCTTGTTTGCACTCAGGTCTGAACTAGGCTGGCTGCTCTGGGACTCTGAGTGCAGGGTGAAGTTATGCCAGCATGTAGTCAGGTTCCAGCTACACTCTGTTCTGTGTTTTTTTAAGTGGTGTTTTACAACTTGGCTGGTTTGACTCAAGGGATTAACCTGCATTCAGATAACTTCAGCTAATACTGCAGAGAAGATGTGTGCCAAGCAGATTTTCTGAGAGGAGGTGTGCCACTCTTTAGTAAGTAAGAACAAAAAGACTGGGGGAGGTGAACTAAAGGAGCTGCAGTTACAGCTGCATCTGTGGGCAGATTGGTAGACACAGCACTGCTAGAATTTCATTTTGAAGTCACCCCATTGCATAAACTACCCCCCAAAAATGTAGTGGCATGTTTTGCAGGAATCTCATCCGCAGACATGCAGTCAATACAAATGCTGTCAACCAAAGGGTTAGAATTGACTCTGGGTAGAAATAAACGATGTGTGGATACCCAGGGATGAAGGTGTGTGAACAAATACATGGATATAAACCTACCTATTGCACAGTGTATTTATTTTCTCCAAAACCCTCTTCAGCTGAAGAATTTAGTTTGCTGCACTGTAAGGACACAGTGTGCAGGTGTCTTGCTTCACTGGGGTAATTAGCTCACGTGATTCTATTGGGCTTTAAAGAAGCACACAGAAGTGAGTAGGGATGAGAGTTTTTTGGGAAGGGTGCCATGCTGGCTGAGGTGTGGTGAATGGGATTTTTGGATAGGAAGAATCATCCATCTGAACAATCCCTTCCCTTTCAGAAGATATACCCAGCATGGTAAGAGTCCCTGGATGCTTATCACATCCAGGCTCTGCTGTTTGTTGCTACACCTACTTCTCTTGGCAGCCTATTGTATTCTCAAATAATTCTGTGCACTGAAAGGCCCTTCCCGATCTTCAGTACCCAATAGGCATGGACAAACAAGCTCAGCCAAGGAAGAGCTGCCCAGAAGCCTTGGTCATCTTTAGATTGCAGGGCAAAATCTTTTGCATTCATAAAAGATTTAGGGAGCTCTCACCTTCATTTACATTCCCTGTTCTTTGTGCTGCTCCTGTTGGGGTGTGCAGGTGACTGGGCTGCCTACGGTTCATGGCATGTACAACATTTATCCTTGGGTGGGAATATGTTCCTGATACGAAGATCTCTGAATGAGACTCTCAGTTCTCTGGTTCTGCCTCTGCAGCCTGCCGACTTTTCTAAAACTATGTTGATGGGAGTAATATGAACTTCTGTGATCTGACAGTACACAGGATGGCAGCAAGACAAACTATTCCCATGGAGACAAGTTCCAAGAAGGCCAAGAGAGCTACTAATATTAAATAATTGCATTGCACTGCTTCTCTCTTTCTAGGACTGATTTATTACACATATAAAAATATTATGATCTTTCCTCCCATTATTTCAAAGCAAAATGCTTAAAGAGCTAATAAAATCAGTATTTAGCACACTTTTTATTTTGTAGTTCAAGACTTCAAGCTTGGCATGAAAACATTACCTCTAGGGAGTGAAAATAGCCTTACCCAGCAGCTTCAAATACAATTATCTGAGTCATTCTTTCTTTCATTCCTTGCAAAATACTAAAGTGAGGTGAAACTTCTTTTGGCTGACAGACAAAAGGAAATTACAGCTGTCTGGAGATCAAAAGAGTTGCAATAAAACTTGAGTTATGACAAAAATATACTGTTTGTTATTAAACTCTCAGTTCACGAATTAAACAACTTTCTCTGCCTGTTTGATATTCCTTATTTTTCCTAGGCACATGTATTTCTGCAACATAATGTGCATTTCCCTATCTCTGGATACAGAAGTGTTTTATTCTCATCTCATTATACACTTCGTTGTGGCTTTTTGTGAGGCTGTACCAACGTAAAGTAGATGAGAACTGAGTCCACTGAAATTATTTGCTGGGGCAGTGAACAATGTTAAACACAACTGTTCATGTGCGCAGGTGTAGTCACAACATTTGTTAATAATTTGCTGACTGTGTTGTATAAAAGAGTCACTCCGTAAGCATCATATACTTTATTGACTACCTGGGTAAAAGGTAGATGAAAAATATTTAAGCAACTATGTACAAAGGATGAAGCAAGGATTTGCTGAAGGTACTGCGATATTTTTAATTGAACAAGTGCACTAGGGTTTAACTTTTGAATGGGATCTCAAGATTAACAGGTTGTTCACATTTTGTGTAAGGATATATTGGCAATTGTGTTCATTCCAAAATTCTTTCATGTTTTATATTATTCATTATGGCATACAAAACAAGTGGATTAAAGGGACCTAACTCCTTGTACCATGAATTTTATTTTCATATTTTCAGCAGTTTATAAATAGTGGAAGCTGCCCAAGCCCCTGGCATTGCTGCAGATACTCCAGCAAATGTTGTGCCCTTGTGGGGCTGAGGGCTCTGGAAGCCTCAGTGCCAGATCAGGCCAGTAACCCAGCAAACTCAGGGTGTGCTGTCCCACCTATAAGTACTGGATTTTACAAGCAAATTTTCAAACAACAATCATCAAACCTCTATTTAACTACCTGTCCAGAGGCTAAATAGCTTTCTCTTGCCACTTCAATATCTGCATGAGAGACTGATACCTAAAATTTTGAACTTAGAGCTCAGAGCATTTTAATTAGCCATAAGAGCATGCTTCAGATTCAAATCCTTGTTGTGCTAATTGGCTCCTCACAGCAGGGAAACAACATTTAGCTTCAAGCATGTCCACTAAATGTTGCTCTCTTTTGATTTTATTGGCTTTCCCTTAATCATTTCGTAGTTTAGTAGGAGTATTGTATTGTGCTCTGCTGACTACTGGAAGTGTAGTCTCTGTCACTTACATGTACCACCTTCTCTGAGGTTGTCTTTTTCCTGGCTATTTGTCTTTCTCCTGAAGGAATGGTTTCTTATCCCGTAGAGTGGATCAGTGGTCACCCTCATCTCCCTCATCACCCACCTGTGGGCTCTTAGGTTTCTGCCATGTACTTCCAGGTGTCGGTTGAACAGAACAAAATACAATGTACAAGATAAGAACATTACTGAGTAATGACTTTACTCCTTCTCATTCCTGTATCTCAGTCTATTCCTAGGTAAATAATAATAATAACAGCAACAACGATAACAAAATCTTTGCTGCCCCTTAAGCCTAATTCAAAGCCTCTCAGCTTTCTACTCACCAAGGTTTTACATTTGAAAAGAAAATATTTGGTGAGGGGGGGGGTTTGTTGTTGTTGTTTGTTTGTCCACCTGCTATCCCCCCTCTTTTTTAAATTTATTTTTTAGATTTTATTTTAATTTTTTAACACCTTTCTGGATGCCTTTCTGATTAAAATAAATTGTTCTAGCTAGAATTTAATGTTATTGTTTAGATATTAAACTAATATTTGACACATTATTTGAATATGTATTTTACATATATGTATTTTAAAACTGTGTAAAGTTGTTAATGTTTTAAATTTTTCTGTCTCTTTCTCACAAGCAATGCTGTTTTGATGGAATTTTTCAATGTGACTAACATATATATGTATACGTAATTTTTTATGCCTGACACTGTGCTTGTCCACCTATAGCTTTCCAGTCATGTTGTCCAGATAACCTCCCTTCATCTTAGTTGACTACAAGCCACCACCAGCACTCAGCCCAAACCTCAGGCTTATACTTTCTCGATATGGAGCTTGAACTACCAGGCCACCAGGTCTCTCCAGAGCTGGGTAGAAATAAAACAGTAGTACACAACAAGGGGTATTTATTTCAAAATGTATTTCCTTAATCATAATTTGATTTGATAGAATAAATAATGCTGGGATAAACAAAAAAGTTGGAAAAATGAGTGTAGTAGGGACACAGAATGCTGGAGACATAAATTTTCCATGAACACAACTCTTCAAAAATAGAGCAGTATTATAAAAGGTTTCCTACCCAAACTAGGGAAGCTGCTGTGAGCCAGGCAGTGTTCAGCAGAC
Source organism: Donacobius atricapilla (assembly GCA_013397315.1). Lineage (NCBI taxonomy): Eukaryota > Metazoa > Chordata > Aves > Passeriformes > Mimidae > Donacobius > Donacobius atricapilla. The sequence continues at coordinate 1,544,488 of WBMY01005669.1, forward strand.
TGCTTGACAGAAATACATTACTATTTCCATGAGTGTGTTCTACTAAAGATTAAATGTAAGAGTTTCAAACCGTCATTAAATGCTACATTATTTTTTATTTTTAATGAGCCTGTTGTAGCCTAAGAGCTGAGAGAGGACATTCTTGCTAGACATCCTCATTATATTTTCGGTAATAACTGATATTCCCAGTGCAATTTTCCTTCTAAAAACTCCTCCCAAGTCACTTGGTTCATGATGTTATTGTAAAAGAAAGACATTAGAATGCATAAATCAGTGTCTAATCATGGCTAAACCTGATGTTAGCACAATTGGGCTGGCAGCCACAACAGATACGTCTGGATCTGAATTAAATATTTCAAGGGGCTTTATTTGGCGTGTATACCATGATAGAAACTCACAGATGAAGCATCCAAATAGCTGGGTAGAAAATGGTTATGTTTGATTCACTGACTCAATGTGGCCTGTTATATATATATATAAAGAGGAAATCTGTTAAAGAATTGTTGCTCTAGAACTGCTGATTTTGTAACTAACTCTTTGTGTGAGGTCTGCATATTTCCAAAACACAGCAAGTGACCAGGAACTCCAAGTTTAATTGTGAAATTAATGGGTAGCAACAGTGAGGCTACTCGAGACTCAAACTCTATATTTTTGTATTTGTATTTAAAAGTAGTTTGAGTGGTCTTGTGCTCCTTACTGTGATTGGTAAGTTTTGAATGCCCTTCAGACAACTAATAAAATAAGACGCTTTCTGTTTGGAAAAAGCCAAGATCTACCAGACATAGAAACAATACCTTGAATAAAACAAAATGGAAGCTAAACTGTGCCTTTCATATGAAGGGTTTTGAACATGATGATGAAGAAGCTTTGTGCTAGCAAACAGGGATGAAACTCAGGAAAATCAGAAGAATTGCGTAAAACCAGAAAGCCTCCATTAGTTCTCAGAAAATTCCTGCATTGGTTTAATGGCTGAACACTCCTGGGGGAATACATCTATTGATCCCTTTTCTAGTCCTGCAATGTCCTCTACTGTAATTAGTCCCCTTTATGTCTAACAGAGCCTGAAAGGTAGATCCAAAATGGAGCTCAGGGTCTTGTATCTGAGTCATGTTATATGCTGCTGGAAAAAAAAAACCCAAAACATGAGATAATTTATCTCAAATGAGCAATTCCCTTTTGATTGTTTTTAAAAATCCTCGTCATTGCATAAATCATCTTTTTGTTTAATACAATGTAATTTGTTACACATAAGCAAAACCCTCTGAACAGCATTGTCTTTAGCAGAGAACAGACGCTGATAATGAGGCAGAAAATTATGTAAGCACCCAAAACATTGATTCATTGCCTAAGCTGTCTTTTAAACTGCTTATGAAAGTAGTGGGTAGTCTGTAGCCAAATGCTTCACATGCCCCTTCAGAATTATGGAGGGCACTTTTCTTGCTCTGAGCTTTCTAAGATCTTAATACCACAAAAATTTAGAAGCTGGTTCTTCAGAAAGCCCCAAGTGCCTGGAATGACTCTCGCAGTTTTCCCTGTGTGATGATTTGGCAGGTCTGTCTTTTTATAATCCAGGATTTCGGCTGATACTACAAATCAATGCAAAAAGAATATAATGAACTTTCTTATAGGATATGAATTCATTGTTCCTTGACAACTTTTGGGTTAAAAATCAATTGTAAAACCTTAGTAACTGAAGAAAAATAGATCAGGCAAGCTGAAGTCTGCAAAAAGATTTCTTGAAAAGCTTTTCTGCAGGGTGTGGTGGCTTGGGAGCGGCAAATTCCCAGACACAGCAAAATGAAGCCATATGTGAGTTAGGTGAAATATAAACCTGGAAAGACACAGTGTCAGCTCTGAGGCGGAGAAAGAATTAGGTGGTTATGCTTTCACAGGGAAATCTGAAGCTTGGATTTACATTTAAGGAGCGGTAAAGTTAGACAAAATAGCTGACCTAAGGAGTTTTGCAGTTTCGAAGAGAAGTCCTGAGGCTCAGGGGAAAGACCCTGGGAGACAGAGACCCAAAAGAGCACTCTTGATGCAATGGGAGGAGCACCTCTAAGGAATTGTGGCTAGGGGCATGTTTGGTGCCTCTGTGTTTAAGAAGCAGCAAGAGCCAGCTCAACTTGCAAGAAGTTGGAGACCATGTTTCCATGAGCATCCTGGAGCTTGGGGGTCAGGCACAGGTAGGGGGTTCACTTGTGGGGGAGCCAGTCAGCAGTACCATACTCATGGCTGGAGGATGGCATCCATCCTGTTAGGATTATGGGGACCTGACACAGGGGAAATGGTAAAGAAATAGACCCACAGATGTAACAGTGAATACTGAAGATACAACCATGGTCTAAGCAGTTCCAGCTGTGCGAACGCTATACCAGGATGGCCACCAGCCACCCCAGTCACATGTGAAGTGACACCTAGGATAGCCTCAGCCCTTGCTCTTACATCCATGGGAGAGATGCTCAAATGCACAGCCGAGAGGGCAGCTACAGGCATTCTGTAACAGCAGGTAAATTCAGAGGTAACCATATGGCAACTGTCTCTATGCAAGTCACATTTTCCACACTGCTGGGGGTCTTAGATCTGAGACTCCCACTGACTCTAAAAGAGAAATAAATGGATCTTGTTTTGTTTTCTGCAAACACTGCATTTTCCACAGCCATTTCACACAACAGACCAGTGGCCTCCCTCAGGTATGCGTCTCTTACATAGTCAGGTGATTTTCTGCAAACAGGGCTGTGAGATATGAATGGGTTTAAAGGGAACCCTTGCCTTTTACAGCAACAGGTGTCACTGGAGGTCTAGTTGATGGCCCCTTCTTAGGCCCTCAAGTAGTTTTAATGAGCATAATTAGATCCTATAATTATTAAGAGCTGCTGAACTGTGCAAGTCTGTATGAAACAGAAACACAGGGTTCTGGGGTGTTTGCTCTGAGTAGCCACCTACAAAAAATATTATTTGAAGTAATTTTCAGTGTGGGCTCTTGTGCTTCGAGGAAGGAATGAGGAAGTGAATATTCCTGTTTTGGATAAATGTAGACTGGCAGACCAGTAGACTTCTGAGAGAGCTATGATAATTTAGAACAAGGTTTTCTTTTAATGCTTTATTCTTCTCATACCTTACTAGTCACCATGCTGATATTGAGCATGATAGAAAATACCTTACCCTACACAAGGTACATCCCTATGTATAGCCTCATCCACTTTTGTGAGAGTCTGCCTGGGTGCCAGGACCCACTTGTAGCTTGAATGATAGCAGTATTTTATATATGGTGCATATGTACTAAATTAAGATGATTTAATATTTCACACATTGTAGTTTACATGGTGAATTTGGCATCTTTTTTCTTCTCACCTAATATTTGTGGAAAGATTGTAATTTTGTGTTACCTAGTTGATCATGTTTTCTTTCTGCATGCAGCCCAGCAGACATGACCAGAGTGGTGTTGATCAATTGTGTACAACAAGATGAAAGTGTCACTATGTGATTGCTACTCCCTGAGGCTCACATTCCGATCCCAGCAGTTCTCTTCCCAGTTTACTGAGCTGTAGTTAAGCTTGCATTGAGCACTCATGGGAAAAACTTTAAGCATTTTAAAAATCTGTATGGGAATGAATTTGTTAGAATAAACTGGCATTGAAAATCAGCACAAAGATATGTCAGTGTGACAGAGGGAACTCATCAGAGTGACTGCTCACACAAATTTATCCCATTGCATCCACAGAGCTCCAGGTAAAGAACTTTGAGTTGACAACCAGGTTTTATATTTAGTATTTGAATGTAAGGACCACCCTTCTCTGAAATACCTTTCCCATTTCACATGTTTTTATTTCAGAAGATACCTTCACCTTTTTTGGATGAATGGTAGACCTCTGTTCTAAGAAAAAAGCGGTATTGTAAAAGAGCAGAATGTGTCTGCAACTATACTGATCCTTGAGGAGAGTTGGAATATATACACTTGATAATACTGCAACTTAGTTTTTGTAAGACTGACATATGTGAGGATTCTCAGGAGAATAGCAAGGGGATTTTTTTTTTCTTCAAGAATTCAGAAATTAAACTGAAAGGGCAGACTACTTAGTAACACATCCTGTTGAGCAAAATGCCTCAGAGTGTTGACAGATTGTAAGTACTAAGTTTTGCAACATTTGACTGAATTTTGCAGTGAGTTTACTAAAGTGATTTAGTTCAGTGCAAGCATGTGCAATATGTGCTCCACCCAGTTTGATTAAAACAAGGCAGAACACTGGAAAGATGCCAGGACAAAAAATTAGTAATCCATTCATATCTTTTCAGAAATTTTCTACAAATACTTGCCTGCTTCATGAATGATGGGACATGCTGAGAACAAAAAAGTAAATAGTAATTGAGCAGGCAGCATAAAAAACTCTCCTTGTTTGTGTTTAGGATTTCACAGTATGAGTATGTGGGAATAGCTGCTGACAAATATTTCCCTGGGGAGCTAGATCCAGCATTGTTGTATTAGGTCAGCTAAGCAGGGAGACTGTTGAATGTCCATGTAAGAGTGTATTAGGACAAGCAATGGCAATGTCCTTCCTTGCCAAATCAACCTGGCTAACTTTACTGAAGATTGCAACGTAATGGCATGAAAAATCCCCTCCAGCTGTACCAGTAAATAACAAAATGGAAAATGAAACCCTGTGAATAGCAACCTGATTGTGTTTCAGCTAACTGGATGATTTACTGGGCAGAGGTTAGAGGCTTTGTCAGGAGCTCAGTTAACAGACCTGATGCATGGGTGTCTGCTGGAATCACCAAGGCTAAAGTGGGTCTGTTGCAAAGAATGAGCAGTTAAGAGACAGTGTTCAGGCTGCAGCTATATGACAAGTGGCTTCTTAGACCGAAATCACATACTATTAGTGCTGACCTACAATCTTTTGACTTGTCAGCTCCTGGCAGAGTATCTTGATCTTGTTCTATCTATCTCTGACAAACACCCTAGCTTCCTAGCCTTATTTTCTTTTGGCAACCCATATAAACTTTGATATGTCAATAGAATATTTTTTCATTGAGTGCTTATGAGAGATTAAAGCAGGTTTTTAGCTGAGCAAACAGTGCCTCACTTGATTCTAAAGATTTCTCTATATTGATGTTGCTATTCTGACAAGAAGAAATATCAACCTGTGAGAATTTTGACACACATCACACTGTGTATATACATCTGGTTGTTGCACATTTAAGATGTACAAAAGCCTATTGAAAGGATGTTTTTATTAAGTGTAGAAAATATCATCCTTCTGCAATATCACTGTGGGTTGCAATACAATCAGTGTTTGACTTCGTTAAGGCTTTACATTGCCACTCGTTGGAGGGAAAATTTTATGAAACTCTCAGCTTCCAAAACTGTCAGGGGAGCCAGGTAGAGGATATAACAATTCATATATATTCAAACAGGATGCTTCAGAGGCAGAATAGTTGGCTTGTGCAACATATTGACGAAGCTCAGCTGCTAAGTCTGCCTTGATGGCCCAGGGAAAAGTGTGGCTTTGAGGGGGAAATGTGAAAGTGGCAAACACTTAGCACTGGGGCCCATGTAGCACTTGTTCAGACTAGGGGTCGATCCAAGCTAAGAAGCCTTGATTAAAAGTTGACCTTTTTTTTTTTTTTTTTTTTTTTTTGATACTACACTGTATTGATGCAGTTATGTTGTTTCTCTAAATCACTACCACTACATCAGAGATCATTGGGACATTAATTTACCAGCAAGTGCATAGTGCTATCCTGAGTTCGTTTAGGTAGTATACACTTGCCAGAGTGGCTTTTTAATAACTCCTCATGGCACAGTCCACTGCTTATTTCTGCGTGTGTGAGACGATAAGCCTATTTATAGCACATTGGTTATTCTGGGATAGATCTTCTGTAGATCTCCCTGTCTTTCTTTAATACTTCCCTGTAACAACAGTAAAGTCACACAGCTGTGTGCTTGTTTTGCAGACAGTATTTTGAACAAGCTTACAGCACATGAGTTTGAGCTGCTTGTTTGTTGTGTCACACCATGAGGTTTATCTAATATCCCTCCTTTGACAGCACTTTACTGTTGGGCCTCAGGCAAATCTTCATATCTTCCATTGATGAGTTTACCTCACCGTTCTTGACACCTGAGTTTTGGTGAAGAGTTCTTCAGAAGTGAAAGCACTTACTGGTATTAACTGGTGTGCATACACCAGTGAGAAGCATGTATCATGATCTAGCTATGGCTAGATTCTATAATATTTATTCATCCTAATTAGCCTCTAAACTGGAATGGTCCATTGTTTCCAGTACTCCAAAAGACTGATAGAATATGGTAATTTATGTTGGAAATAGGCATTTTAAGAAAGTTAAATATTCTTGTGAAAGACAATGAAGTTCATATCACAAGCCAATTACTACAAGCCTACAAATACAGTAATGTTTATACAGTGTAATAGTAATGTGTAAATGCAACAAAGGTGTTACTTGGGGTTGAAAATACCACACGTCTCTAAAGCACAGACAAAATGTGGGGTTTGTATTCCTTTTCACGTGAGATTTGGAGGTCATGTGCTGTATTTTATTCTATAGAGTGACTTGCCTTACTTTTCCCCTTCTCACGCATAAAATTCTATGTATTTTTTTTCTAAACATAGGGTGTTGGACTCCAGACATAACTGTAAAAATCTGTCAGCTCAGTTCAAGTCAAATATAGCCCTTAGCTACTTTTATTCTCCAGTATGTCAGAAATGACCACTCATTTCTTGACAGAAGTGTCTGAATCAGAATATGCCCAGCTTCCTGCTGGTAGCAATTAAAATTATCCACCACCCATGGGTAGATTTGAATTAAAGTATCAGCAGAAAAATGACTCTTGTAGCCAGCTAGGTCTTGCATCAATAGCAAGGTGTAAGTAAAGGTGGCATTAGAAGGTGAACTGCATGCTACAAAAGAGTGAATAAGGAAAAAAGGAAAAGAAGTGCTATGTGAATAGTGGAGAAATATTGCCACTGACAGAAGAACAGGCTAGTGCAATGCAGGCAAGAAAAGGGACACAGATGGTAATGATGGCTGTAACATCTGGGAAAAGAAAAGGAAAGGCCAGGCACTGGGGATGCCAGCAAGGTAATTCCTAATTCTGAGGACAGCAAAGATGCTCTAAGTAGTGGTGATGACATCATTTGCAACTGGCACAGATTTCAAGACAGGACATATCTAAAGGTCCTGTGCTGCCCTTGGCTGATTTCAGTAAGTTTCATGAGTGAACATAATGGCAAATGGTTATAAATGGTCAAGAAAATATCTTTTTTAATATTTTGTTACAAATCAGTGTTTAGACATGACAGAAACAGAAGATGAGCAATTCGTATCAGTCCAGCTCTTGAGATTTCCAAACTGATTTGTGGTCCCTCAACTGGTCCTGCAGTACTTTCTCTCTGCCTGCAGAGAATACGGTTGGAGAGCTTCACCTCATGCCAGATTACACTAAAGACAGATCACAGAATTATATCATAGAGTCATAAAATGGTTTGGGTTGGAAGCAACCTTAAAGATCATTTAGTTCCAACCCCTCTGTTGTGGACAGAGATATATTTCACTAGACCAGGTTGCTCAGAACCCCATCCAACTTACCTATTGCTGAAATCCCTAAACAAGTATTGGTATTACTACATGATCTTATCCTATGGAAGAGCATTAGGACTGTGCTCTGCTAAAGCAATTTGTTCTTTTACCTCTCCAAAGCTGAGCATCTTTTTCTTCATCTATTTAGATGGTTCAGGGTCAAATTAAAAAGGAAAAATATCTGTTTAAATTTTTTTTT
>WBMY01005669.1:1566919-1601247 GCA_013397315.1 Donacobius atricapilla
CTTCCTTGTGTTTTTTTTTTTTTTTTTTGTTGGGTTACATTAGGTTTTATGAAGCATTCTCTAAAGAAGTGCTTTCTTCCCACAAGAAAACTCTACAACTTGTCATTAGCTTGTTTCTTTTTATATATTTCATGCATCCTGGATTAAGCAAAACAGCAGTTTGGATGCCAAATTTGAAGTCATCCGCAACCCTAATATGAGGTGATTAAAAATTATAGAGTGGATGTCCTAATCCAGATTTTAATAGATAGTGTGATGAGACGTCTGTGTTACACAGCTTTGAATTAATTTTTATTATCATTCTCTCTTTTAATTAATAATTTTTCTCTCCTTCCTTTCTTGCACTGAGAGTTCAGTAAGGCCTAATGGGCACCAAGGAAGTGGGGAGAATAAATGGAACACAGGGTTGTAGAAGCAACAATTTTCTCAAATAACTGAGACTGTTAGGAAAGATGGAATTCATCTTTTAAATTAATTACACACATTAAGAAAAAATATTAAAAGGACTGGAGAGTGAGTGCTTTTTTGTCAGCAGCCTAAACTTTATGAATCTTCCAGTTTATACCTAGCATTATTCAACCCCTTCAAAATGAAACACATTTTCCCATTTTAAACAGACCCTCAAAATGTGGGGCAGAGATTATGTTTTTAAAATTTGGTGGTCATTGCTTCAGAAAAATTGGTGAAATTAAGGTTGGAAAAGCACAACACTTTTGTCATACATATCTTAGAAACAGAGGTTAATGGAGATTGGTCTGTGGAGAGTAACATACTCTTTATGACTGAAATATGTTGAGGCTCACCCAAATTTCATAAAACAAAGCCAGTTGAGTTTTAGCTGGTACAAGGTCCCTTCCTTGTCCAGAATCAGTGATGAGTCTTAGGCCACACTGACCAAGACACTTTCCAGGTGCTTAGGAGCATTTTAGCTCTGGTCCAATACTTTTGCCTTGATCCAGATCCAAGCCTCAGTGCTACAGAGGAGAGCAAAGTCCCCAGATTGAGTAGTGATGGTGATTGGAGATACTTTTTTATTTCGACTGAAAAATGGTTAAGATTTGAAGCATGATTTGATTATTTTCATTGACTTCAGTTATCTACAGTATTAGAGCGTGTTTTGAATCTGAAAAATAAGGGGTGAACAGGGTACTCTGCAATCTCATGTTCTGGTCTCCCAGTTAGATGTCCCTTTATCACAACTGTATTATTAACTATTTTAAATTTCAATTCATTCATTTCAATTTTTCAATTATTTTCATATTGAAAAACTTATTTGTCCAATTAGAAATAATAATGTTTTGTAGAAAGAAATCAGAAATCTAATACTCTAAGTGCTACACAGGTGCTGAGGAATTCTGATGAAATAAGAAGACATTCAGCTAGGTCACTGTAAAGATAAGTAAGAAGAACAACGCTCAGTGCATAATACCTTGGCAAGAGTTAATGCACTGGCACAACTCCTCATCACTGCAGTGGAGCTGAGATTTCAGAGCCAGGATCAACCAGGATACAATAAGTAGCAAAAAAGATTGAGTCACTGAGACAGAGAACAGCATAATAATGCATACCTAATAAGAAACCAGAAATAACACTTTGACACTGGCCTAATTAATATCAAGTATACGTTTCTCTCTATCTTTTCCAAGTTTAAAACAGTATAAGCCAAAATGGCTGACAGAAATGATTTGATCCAAACACAAATTCTATGAGCTCTGGATGATTCAAAGCCAGAGCTGCATTCTGTGACTTTGAACAGGAGGTTTACTCTTGTAAGTGCTAGGTCATTTGTTAGAAGATCTGGCTACATAATCAGAAGAAGCCTTGCTTCCCACTGTCTTGTTCTCAGGCTGCCACCTTTATACAGTTGTCTCGGAGATGAGAAACTATTTGTCAGGGTCTCTAAGGATATTTCAAGTGCTTCAAGTTTACATATATTACCGTATATTCTCTGAAAATAACAACTCCCATCTCCCACATAAAATCTGAGCAATTAGCTTACTCTGGCCTAGGATTTGGGGCAGCCATCTCTGAAATCCAGTAGCACCCAGGGTGTGTAAGCAGAGGGAAATGGAAAACCCATCCATGTGAGTCTGTGGTGATTTGTTTTCATAGAATCATAGTATCATTAAGGTTGGAAAAGACCTTTAAAATCATCAACTGTGATCCCAGGTCCATGAGCCTGTTCGACATTAAACAGTGCCCTCAAGTGCCACGTCCACATGTTTTTTGAAGACTTCCAAGGATATGACTCCACCATTTCTCTGAGCTGTCTGTTTCTATGTGTAGTCCTGAAACAGAGAAGAAATGGCTTTTCTCAAGGCTTTTGCTACTGAGACAAACCTCTTGCAAATAGCAAAACTGATAAACTTAGCACTATTCAGCTAAATTACCGCAGTAGGTAAAAAAAATTGAAAACAGAAATAATGGTCAAAAAAGGCTTGTTTCTATCTCCTTGACAGAAGAAAGGTGGCCTGATAAAGGCTTTGGTTCGTGCACTATCTTTTGCTAATAAACCTTTATAACAATGTCAATAGATTTATGGTGATGATTGAAGCAGTGAGAGAACAAAGAGGGATTTCTTTTTTTCTCAGCCAAACCAGAAGTCTAGTAAGAATTTCAAGAAAGCATTCAAAATCATCAGGAATTGGAGTGCTGAATTAGAATGCAGTAGAAAGGACTTTTCATGTCACATGAAAGGAATGAGCAGTATTGGGACTGTGATGTTATTCACCTAAATAAAATACAACTTAGCCTAATTTACAAGGTTGACTTACAAGATAAAAATGAAACATGAGATGGAAAATACCTGTGTGTTTTCTTGTTCTACAGCAGCTGAAATACTGAGATGGATGAAAAAATCTGTATTATAAGACCAAGACAAAGGTGCCATGAATAACAGATTTGGTTTTCACTTGGTTCATATCTATTTTTTTCTAGTTAAAAAGTTACCTGATTTTGTCAAATACTGCCCCAATAAGAAGACCATTAAATATACATTTACAAACAATGACACTGAATTTCAGATATTGAAATCCAGTGAGCAGCCCCAGAGAGTTGGAGGTCCTCTGCCTGGAGAAGAGAAGGGTCTGTAGTAATCTCTTTGGAAAAGAGAGACTTTCAAAACCTGTAGTGACTGTATAAGAGACAACGGTCTTAAACTGAGAGAGGGTAGATTTAGATTGGACACAAGAATGTTTTTTTCATTGTAAGAGTGGTGAGAGAGAAATTGTGGATGCCCCAGCCCTGGAAGTGTTCAAGGCCAGGTTTGATGGAGCAACCTTGTCTAGTGGAAAGGATCCCTGCCCATAGCAACAGGACTGGACTAGGGAATATTTGAAGATCCCTTCCAACCAAAAGCATATGATTCCATTTTTCTATGTTTTGAGCTATCATCAAAGATGTTAAGTGGTGCTCAAAAGGCCATACTCTCAGAAAGAAGGTTCAATGCATGGGTATTTATGTATATAATATATATATACTATATATAAAAACTAGCATGGATAGGTAAAATCCTAAATAATACCAAACTGAGTATGTTCTCAAAGTAGTACAAAAGACTTCAGTAGGCACCTGGGGACTGCAATAATCCCTTTCCTAAGAGCAGCACACAAACTGGCTGAACAGACTGAATGATGGATAAACTCCTCCCCATTACTTATATCCTGCCCAATGGATAAAAACTGGCATCATGAAGGTTTAAACCTAGCTAAGTAAGTCACATATTGACTGATTGGTCAAAGCTTTTCTAGCCACTTGGGATTGCAAAACTGGGGAATGAAATCCCATGGCAGATTTTCTTGTGAGATTTCCAGAGTAAAATTGGGCTGAAAATAATGGGCAACTGATTTGCCAGTGGTTTTTATTCTTGTAATTTACTGTTATGATTTAACATCTCCACTGCCAATGCCAAAAATTTTGTAATGTTCAGGAAACAGAAGAGAAGACCAACTTCAGTTTGTGATGTGCATTGCTGCCTCAGAGGTAGCTCCATTTGCTGTTTCTACTTGGAGCACTCTGCGGGAAGTTGTGCAGAAGGCAAACACCAAGCCACTGAAACCAGAGCTGTGTCTTCTCACACCAAGCTGAGTAATGGAGATAGATTGTCACAGCAGAGGGAAACAGTGGTGGGAGTATCTTGGATAGAATAGTTTCATTAGTGTGTGTGTTGTTTGGGCCAGGCTTTGCAAAGCAGGCTCTATTGATATCTATCAAAACAAGTAAGTGAGCAGACACTCCAATAAAGTTGAAAGGCTTTAGGCTTCAAGGGACACTGAATGTTGACTTCTGAGTAACAGAGAGAAATGTTTGAGAGAAAGCCCTACAGTAGAGTACAAGACAGAGCAAAGGGTCAAAATAAACAGGTTTCCTTCTATGGGAGAGAGGATTTAACTTCAGATGCAGTGTGTTATCCTAGGACTAGCCCTGGCTGTGTGAAACCACAAGCACTTCTAAATTACAAGTTGTCCTATTCATGGCTGTTCCCTGCCCCTGTGTTTTCCTTGTCCACACCCCAGAGCCAGGGACGCAGTAAGTGAAAACAGAACATCTCCACTGTCAGCCTGGCAGGACAGCTGTAAGAAATAAGGGGATTCTTGCACTTTGGTATGAGTACAAAAACAATGGAGTGTTTAATCTTTTAAATACTTTATTAGGCTAGATGAGTTTCTGTTAATAAAGGAAGCCTCTCTCTCTCTCCACCTCCCCTAACAGTTCTGCAGGAAATAATGGAAGCAGAGCACCACTGTGCACTCTAGTACATAGGAAGTATGAGGGACTGTCTACACTGCTTTGATGTCTCCTTTATACCAACAGTCATGTTAATAAAGAATGTGTCCCCTTTTAACTACCCTGAAGCTGATTTCTCATGTGAGAGGTTATAAATTATTTTTAGAGGTTAATTGTTATGCAAATCTGCTCATCATGGGGTTCCAGCACCCAGAGAAATGAGAAAACATTCCCTTCCTCGGTGACTTAGGCTCATAGAGGACACCTTTTCATTCCTAAAACCATTTGGAAAGGATTATGTGCCATATGTTTTCTCAAATGTATCACACACTAGATGCAAGAAAGCTATATTAACATCGTGTTAAGGTTTCACAATAACAACATAACTGTATATTAATGTGCCTGGGTTTTGTATCCATATATTTCACAGTATGCATTTCAAAAAATAGTGCCCAATCCTGTAAATTCTACTCAGAACAGATAACACATAGGAAAGTATCCCCCCTGACATCTGCAATTAAGTTTTTCAGAATCAAATCACAAACAATACGTACATTTTAAGTGTATGTTTGAAAAGAACAATGGGGATAGAAAACTCTCTAGGTCAAATAATGAAGATTACTAGATTTCACAATGAGATTTCTATTTATACCTAAGAGAAAACAGGAAAAAATACATTAATTTCTTGTTAATTTCTCATTTTGTGTACTGTATGATTCACTTTACACTACTACCTTCACTTAGCAGGTGAGCCAGTGGTAAATACCCCTTTGGTGTGAATTTGTGTGAATGGACTGTGAATGTAATTACTGGTGTGGATGGAGAAAGATTTCCCACAAAGCAGGCTAAAAGGTAGCCAAAAACTTGTGCTGAGAGGTCGAATGTAGAAGTGTCACAAAACTAGAGTTCCAGAGACTGATGGTCCTGTTGAATCCACAAGAGCTGATGAGCTTAAGACACCAAGAGCCTCTGCAGGTGCCATGGGCTTGTAACACCCACTGGCATCAGCAATGGGCTGTGTAGCTCATTCACATTTCTATTCACAATAACAAATTTTGTACTGGAACAGCCTACCCACAGAGGCTGTGATGTCCCATCCCTGGCGGTGTCCAAGGCCATTGTGGGGGGGCTTTAAGCAACCTGGTCTAGTGAAGGGTGTCCTTGGCTATGTCAGGGGGTTGGAAATAGATTATATGGTCCCGTCTAACTCTAACCATTCTATGATTCTATGTTTCTAAGAATTTGAACAGTAAAAGATGCTATAATAAGTATTTTCTGGAATCCATAGTGCCTTTTCTCAGTCTCCTTTTAGGAGATTCAGCTGCACCGCCCTTTGCGAAAAAATGTTGTCATGAGACAGACACATAAGCCTGATAATTGTCTTGGCAGTTCTTCACAGAGGTTTCCAGGGGTGCAGAGTGCTTGCACCATTTAGGAACACTGAGGATACTGAGCAGCCTGGATCCTGAGATCTTGGTACAGCACTGTGAAACAGAAACTTACAGAATCTCTGTAATGGGGAAAGCTAGGAGTGTATGAGGCCTCTAATTTTTGCGAGGACTTGTATAAGGAAAGTCTCTTCCATCAGATAATCAACAAGATGAAGAGTAGGACAAGAATAACTGAGATTAAGGAAAGCCATGTTACAGCAATTATGAACACTGTTCTATGCTGCTTGTTCCTTCTAGCATTCATAATAGACCAATAGTTCCTTTTAAGACAAATAATATTTTTTTTCAAAATAGAATTTCTGGATTTTGATCAACAATTTCCTAAACTGGAAGTTAATACTCTGTCAAGTTTGAAGAGAGATCCTGAAGAAAAATCGTAAAGAATTGTATTTCTTTAAATATCACAAAGCATAGCTAGGTTGGGAACACCAATCAAAAGACTGTGGACATAGCTATATAGAAACAGAAGATCATTCTGAGGCAGATGTGTGGTACTAATTTACACACAGTGATTTATTGAAGTACCTTGGAAATATCAAGAATAAATTTCACCAAATAAACCACACTGTTGAAAGTGGTGAAAGTTAACCTGTTTTTTCTCCAGTGTAAAATAATGATAGCTTTTTTTCCCCCAAATTTTCATCAGCAAAGAAGGTGAAATCACCACCCACAAGTTTGAAGTAACAACGAATATAACTTTTGGCAAAAATACACTTTATTCAAATAATATTTTTTTTCAAAAGTACCTAGAAAATGCTTTAAGTACTCAATTTATTCACCATCCTGTTCCAAAATCCACTGTCTTGTAGGGAATAAATATCTTTGTGGTGTCAGTGATGTGGTAAATCTCTGCAATTTAAAGATTTCTCTTGGCAGACCAAGAGTCCTACTTCCTGGACACTTCAAAGCCTTGCTCTTTGAATACCTTACCTGACAGAGCAGGTGTTGGAGCTGGGCAACAAATTCCTCTTAAAAAAAAAAAATGGACATTACAATACTTGTCAGGGTCCAAACCAACTTTGGTAGCTAGCCAAAAAGGGAGGTACCTAAAAACCCCAAGTAGCAGTTTTTCAAAATGTGATCCGTAATTAACACCTTTAAAATCTATATTTTTAACCTGCAATTTATGTAACAGTGGATTCTGACAGCTACTTCCTTTTGAACTTGAACATAATGAGTCTTTCAGTATTAAATATAAAAGTATTAAGCTGAATAATTTTTATTTAAAAGAAATTTACTTATTATTTTATAAAGCATGTAGATTGATATTTAATTGGTCTTTGGGAGCAGTAGGGAGCAATGAAAACAAATATTCCCCAGCTTTCCCAATTACTTTGAGAAGGTTTAGGTGTCTGCTGAATAATGCTACATTTTGAGCCACTGAAGTAGAGATGGTGTTTTAATATGATGAGCTCATCCTGAGAACAGCGTGAATTTGAATGAAAAGAACCATAGAATGGATCATCTGATCCAGCCTCCTTGCTCAAGCAGGATTATCCTAGAGCACAGGATTGTACCCAGACATTAATTAACTAAGAAATTACAAGTCAAGCAGTACTCTGGAGGCATTTACAGATGAAGAGTCCTTAGAAACAAGGTCTTAGTCTATAAAGAGAAGTAAGGAAACTACTTGGTATTAACATCTGGATCTGGTTTCACGAGTTCCTCAGGAAGAAAGTGTCAATAAAAGCAATAACAACTGCATAGCAGAAGTAGTCAACAGGAGGCGTTTGAATATGTTAGTTTCAGTGTATTTGTATAAAATCTCACTAAAATGGATGAATGCTCTAGAGAGATATAAATCTGAGAGGTAGTAGTTGGACAATGTCCTCTGTAAAAGGTAATGCAATACATTTACCTCTAAAATTAAAGTTGTTTGGTATCTTGAACCCAGGTGGAAGTCTGGACTCCCTACAAAGTTGCCAAAATTCCATACAGCCATGGGAAAAACACCCACACATCCTTATGCCCAGGGACTCCTGGCCCATGCAGAAAGCTGTTTCTGCTAAAGCTGCAGCTGCCTAAGGTTATCAGGGCAGGCAATTAATTCCCTATATGCATTCTGCTAGCAATTTCAAAACTCCATCCTTCTCCTGTCTGTGAAACACCGTCTTTTCACTAAAGTGGATGAGGGGCTTTTGTTAAGCCGGTCAGGAAATTCTCTCAAAACTCTCATATTAGTGGAAAATGGGTTTTTTACAAGCATAAGGATGTTATATTACGCTGTGACACAGCTTTAGCCAGCAATTATGTTGAAACTGAACTCTTACATGACTAAAAAGAGAAATGACTGCTTTGTTGTGATTTCCATCTCTTTAATTTTGGAAATTGCACACTGCCAGCTTGATGTCCCTCCCTGTTTGGAAATGCCTGAGTTAATCTTCAGTCTTATTGTAAAACTATTTTGTTTCCACCAGAGTTTTTGTTGTTTTACAAAAGATTGGAGCAATCAGGTAGATTTTTGGGTGAGATAGGAGCACTCCAGTTATTGTCTGTAACCTTTCCTATCTGGGCATTGCAGAAATATGGGAATTGCAATGGGAGCATTTTGACATCATTGTTATTTTAGATTAAGCCAAGAACATCTTCAGCAACTGACTGATCTTTTAACTTTCAATAGATTGAGGTAAATAATTAAAAACTGAGTTCAAAATTTGGAGCTATATCTCGAATAGGAGATTCAGTTAATCTAGGAACACTGAATATAGATTTCCTGAATTTGTGCAAGTCAAGCATCAATTTGAACACTGTGTGGTGCAATCTTAGACCAAATGCAATGTGTATAACTAAAAATAAAGAAGAGGAAGAAACATTACTAAATATCTAGCAAAAAAGTTCAAAAATATATTAAAAAATATTTGGATGGGTTGCATCCCGCAAAAATCAGTTTTCCTAGAGGCAAACCATTTTTGTCAAGTGATTTCTTCATTGGAACAATTTCTATAACTTCTTGCTCTAAATTGTATTATTCAGTCAGTAAAGTTGACAAGTAAAAATATTTCCCTTTGTTGCCAATTTAGGACTTTTCTCTAGCTTTCTGCATGCCAAATAAAATGGTAGATTTTCCTTGTAAAACTACTTTCAATTTTACAAGTGAAGGAGGAAAGAATGAAGAAAACACAGCTTGTTTTAATAAAAATATCGACTCATGGCTTTTCAGAACAAAGTTGAAAGGGACATTTTCTCTGATCTTTCTTTCACTCCTATTATTTTGAAAACATGGTTTCTCATTAAAACCCAAATGGTATCTTTGTACATGTCACAGAAGACGTGCTCTTCTTTTGTAGAACATCCCAACTGTGTAATTCATTCCTGTCAGAGCTCTACTTGCAAGAGGTAGGTGAATATTGGTTAAAAGAAGAGGGCTTAGATCCAGCAGAGAACTTAAACAAGTGCTTAACTTGTCAGTACTATTAATTGCATGTTTAAAGTTAAGTACATGCTTAAGTGGTACCTTGGTTTGGTGCCTACCTCCATAGCTTTTGATTAGGAATGATTATTGCTAATTGGTAGTGCCTTGATTTGAAAAAACTCATAATTTTCATCTGGAGCCCAACATCACTCTTGCAAAACCCATCCACATGCTCAGCAGAGAAGACAGAGGAGGAATGACCATCACATTCATTCTTCATCTCCACCTGTTTGCAACAGCAAACAGAGGATTTGGAGTAAGACTTTTCTCTGCATTTAGGCATTTACATGTGCCTAGCTGTCCTGGACTCCTCTCATGGGCAATGGAGAGAATTAGGCACATATAGAGACCCCCTTAGAGTACTTCAGAGAAGCACCAAATGGATGCCTGCTTCTCTCCACTGACTGTAGAGCAAGATGAGAGGATTGAAATGGAGCACCTTGGTTGCAGACAGAATATAAGGGCAGCTGAGAGGAATCCTTTACCACTCAGTATCTGAACCACTATTCTGGGGATTTACATAAGCAATATACTAAAGAAGAAAAACTCGCAAAAGGTTAAATTCACATTTTATCAAACATTTAAAAAAACTGTTAGGTGTGGTTCTAGAAACTCATGGCCTTTCCATTTGTGTTTTCCCTGGCCATGGTAAATAGTTTTAACTCACACAAAGTTCATGTTACCACTAATGTGCAGACTATGACAGTTATTCTCAGAGTGCATCTAAATACTTCTCTGTAAAAAGTAAGAGCCATGGTCCCATCTGATACACATCAGGAATCCATGGTCAGCTGCCCCATGGCAAGTCCTCAGAACAATAATCATAATTTTCACAACCATGCACCTGAGGGTTGTTAGATCATGTTTCAACATGAAAGAGCTGTGCAAGATTAGCAAGAGGCTGCTCTGGGTTCCCTGATCCTCTGCTAAGGACTTGGAGAAAAATTAAAAAGGCCAGAAATTGGTGAAGAGATGAAGCATTTTTAATTCTTAAGATTGTTTTTATACCTCACCAACAGGTACACATTTGCTTCTCAAGATTTTCAGTGGAAAAGAATGAGGGTCCTGTCCCTCCTTTTCCATTTCCTTATTGATTTACCAGTTTAAACATGCTGCATTGTAAAGTACTTTGCATATTTAATAAAACTTGCATTAACATCACAAATAAACTTTGGGGAAAGAGGAACACCTCTCTTGTTCATTTAAAAATTCTTATTTTCTCTGGTGCCGGGGTTCCTTAAGCAATGGGACGTGTAGGCCATAATGGGGGAAGTGTAGTGTGGCAATATGCACATAACCAAGGTTTCCATGTTACCTGCCTGGAACCTTGCTGTTTTGCACTTGAAATTTAGAGAACTTCACTGTATTTCTCCTCATCATCATTCTAGTTATAATCACCAAAAAGGCTGGAAAAGATCTTAAGGGCTCACCTGGAGACCCCCAACCCTTGTCCAGCTGAGCTTCTACCACATGACATGGCACTCGCCCCTGCCCAGGCTGCACTGCTGCATCCCTGCCTGCCCTGCCCTGGTGACAGCCCTGCTAGGACCTGCCTTCTTCCTTCTACATGTCCTTCTTTTTCCATTCCCTTTTTCTGCTTCTTTCTCCCATTTCTTTCTAGCCCCTATTTTGGAGCCTGATTGAAAGAGTCTCTTTGGAGGCTTTCCTGGAGGGCAGAGGAATCCAAGAAAGCTGGGCATTCCTCTAAGAGGAAATATAAAGGCACAGGGGTAGATTGTCTCCATGCGCCTAAAGATGAGCTGGCAGGGAAGAAGATCTTGTAAAGGGTGTGTCAAAGAAGGTGGCTGAAGTAGAAATCCTCTACTGTGTAGTACTATACAACCTTAATGGATAATTAATGGGGCTTTTTTCTTCAGTGATGTTTTGCCTTACATAAGATATGAATGTCTGAAGTCAAGATTGCATCAACACTTGTATTTAAGGATATTTTGTTCCAAATAATAATTGAATCATTCAGTGGTTTGTGTTGGAAGGAAACTTAAAGATCACCTAGTTCCACTGCTCTGCCCCATCATGGGCAGGGGCATCTTTCACTAGACAAGATTGCTGAAAGCCCCATTCAACTTGGCTTTGAATCCCTTCCAGGAATGGGGCAGGATATACTGGAACAGTCTTAAAAAAGTTTTTTTAAGTTATTATCTCAATCTCTGTTAGAATGAAGTTTCTGCTTTGAATGATGACGGCCAAAGGTTATGGCCGTGCCAACACAGATGGGAAAAATCACCAGGATGAGAAACTTCCCCACAATGGTGTGACAATTCTTTAAGCTGAGTCCAATAGTAAGCACTGCAGTTAAGTACAAAAAACCAAGCCACTTTTATCAGCAAAGCCATTTGCTTTTCCAGCTGTGTGGTAAGAAAGCAAACTAAGGTGAAATTTTGTCCAAGCTAGTTGTTGTACTGAAGTGGAAATGCACAACGGTATGAGGAGCACGGTGGGTGATAATGTTAGAGGTTGTGGGGAGCTGTGAAATACTAATCTTGGCAAGAATATTGATGTTAAGAAACCCTCTTTTAATAGTTTGATGTTCAGTACTGCTGAATAGCAAAGCTGATCAGTCCTACTGTTCATAGCAGTGATAATTCTCTCTGCATGGAAAGAGGATCACATGGAAGTCCTGGATTAAATTCTTTAAAACAATACATAGGACAGAAGAACACTCTAAGACCTGTGATACTTTGCAATTTAAATACCGTTATTCAAAATTAAATTAAAAAAAAATAGAGAGACAGAGAGAGGAGGGAAAACAGAAGTATTACCAGACTTCTGCTTTGTTTTCACACTAAAATTGCTCCGGAGTATGAAAGGCATTGTTCGAAGAGCTTTTCTCAAGAAATACAGAAAAACACTAAGAAAACTGAAAGAAATCATCAGATATCATGGTAGATTGACAGAGGAAATGCAGAGTGAAAAGCAAAAAACAATAGTTTTCAGTTGTGTGTTTGGCCAAAATAGGTTTGGAATTGGGACTGAAGAATTAATTCCTTGTTTGATTGCTCTTGTAGTAAAGGAAACAAGACTGTGTATATATCCCTTAAAGGATTATAGTTTCATCAAGGAAATCTTAACTCCATAATCAATCTTTTTCTTTTATGAAAACAAGTTTTACAAGACCTCAAGTTCTGGCCAGCTGCCCAGACCTTAAAATTCTTCTGCCATGAGGCAGAAGGGTAGCGTAAAGCCCCGTGCTTGTTTCGAAGCAATCCAGTGACTCACAGCCCTCCTGGCTGAAGCAGAAGCTCTGCAGATTTGAAGTTGCAAGGGTTAAGATGTGCCCTGCCATGCCTAAAGGGAGTCAGGCAGAACCTATTTGCAATAAGTAGGAGCACACAGGCTTTTTCAGCAGTTAGTTGACTTCAAATGCTTCCTCATCTGCTGGACATTCCCTGATAACAGCTCAGAGATCTCAACACCTGTGACAAGCATGGAATAACATAGGAATGCATTGTCATGCAGTTCTCCTTTCAGGCATTGTTGCAGCATGATAATGAAGTCCCCTGGTTATGTTGACAACTCCCAGTACGTGGAGAGAAGCAAGAAGAGCTATTAGCTCTTTGTGATCTTGCCCTGGGTGGGATTCCCAAAGTAAAGGCTCCCTGCAGTCTCCCTTTTATTTCCCAGCAGAAGGCATCTGACAGCAGTCTTTCACTGTCTGCCAGTACTGCCTCAAACTGAGCTTTTAATTTAAGGGACCCTTTTGGTTAACGTGTGTGAGAGTAAAAAGAACCAGAGCAAGGTTTATTTTCATATAAATATGGGATGGGTATGTAGTGAAGGAGAGAGGGAGAAGTAGAAGAATAGAAAGCAGTCCAAACCTGATGCCAAGGAGCTGACTCGAGTCTCTACTAAACTTCAGGACAAGTATGATTGTCCTCACTTTACTCATATGAGAATGTACCCACCCTCACTTCCTATTCATACTCTCAGAGACCTCTATCTTGAGTCAGTCGTCCTTTCTGTAAGTTTCCTTAGACTGTAATTGTATCATCTCCCAGATGCAGGGGGACCCTTTGTCAGAAGAACTGACAGAGTCTCTATCTACTTGAAGGAACAGGTAGTTATTATTATTATTATTGAATTTGCAAAGACTTGATGGAATTGACTCTGTGGTAGAAACCCTGTTTTACTGGCAACTATTAGGGTTGCCAGTACCCTTAAGGAAACTTCTATGAAAATATGCATGCTTTTTCACTTGGTGGTCAAGTGATTGACATTATTTTCTGCCAAATGTAAGATTTTAAATTTATGAACATCATGATCTCTGTGTGTGTGTGCGTTTCTTTGGAAATGTGGACCTTAGCCTGCACACTCAGCAGTCTTGACCTTGGAGATCCCCAATGTGCAGGCACCATTTGAACCAATTTCCTCAAATTGCCTTCATTTTTTCTCTCTGTACATATGGCCTTAGTCACATGCGGAAGCCCTACATGCAGCAGTGGGTGCACACCTTTGCTTAGAAAGGACCAGAAATCAGCCAAGACCCAGATTGATGAGGGACTCACTGGGGATGCTGTGCTGGTCCTGTTAAAGTTTGTGGGATTTTTCACACCGGTCCTTTGGAAGATCATTTCTACAGTTTTGCTTTAGCCCTTAAAATGAGTCAGTGGACACTAAAATTAAAAAACAGATGTCAAATAGCATGGAAATACTATCTAAATATTCTGGGTGGTGTTTTATTAGTATGTAACTAATCACAGGTTGTGCTCTATAGGTGAGCTTTGGCTCTCAAGACAATAAATCCACAAACTAAATGCAAACTTGACTTCTGCTTGCCAGCTTTAAGAACTGACAAGCACATATATTTTCCTGCTCCCTAATCCCCTCTTGCAGTTTTTATTTTAAGTGACCACCACAAAAACTGCTACAGTAGGTTCAATGAAGAAAAGTACAAAGCTAGTATGACAGAAAACTGCAAAGTTGATTAAGAAAATATGATCCTAACAATTGCAGGTCCTATAATCTCCTAAATTATCTTAGGTGAACTGATTATTGTGGAAATGAAAATATATTTCTTGTCACTGCTACAACTTAGATCCAGATACTAAGTAACACATTATTTTCCTTGTTTCCCCATGTTCCTTGGCATACTAAAAGCCAATGTTACTTGAATATTTAAGGTAGATATGCTATAGCTCATACTGCCACTAAATTCTTGGAACAGCAGGAATAAACTTTTTAGGTGAATTAGAATTGGAAACGTCTCATTTGTCTGATACAGACAATAACAATTTCTCATTTTCAAGCAGAATAAATGACCTATGGTGTCAAAAACAACTGAAGCTAATTTGCTGTCATGCATTCTTTCTGCTCAGGTGTGAAACATTTTTATCATGTACAGATACAGTCCTGCTTTCTGCTCGAAGTGAATAATTTTCTTAGCAAAACATTTTGTTTACATTGGTGGCCAACAGAATGGCTGACTGAGAAAAAGTTCAAAACTCTGAGTATTGGTAACCAATAATTTCCCTTTAGAAAGGTTATTTTTTTGAATATTCAAAATTACACAGGAAGCTTAAGGAATAGGTGATTCTCTGAGCACTGGCTTATGTCATCATCCAAGAAAATAGCATGGAAAACTGCTTGGGAATGCGAACCATTTAGTAGAAAAGCTTTGTGCAGGAAGATGCTGATAAGATACCAAGGATGTAGAGACCTGTAAGCGTTGGTAACCTGACCATGCTGAGAAAGGGAGAGAGAATGGGTTAGGGAAGAAGTTTCAGCTGGAGTGGGCTTGGAAATGGGTGCAAAGAAATTACCTCCTGCTGCATGTGGATTGTTTTTAGAGGCATTGCTTTGAGCTTTTAAGATTGTTGCGCATGCCAGATCTGGTTACATTACCACATCGCCAACATTATGATTGAATGAAGTTGCACAGGGCCTGTCTGCCTGAGGTAGAGTCAGAGCAAAGCTGGACATAGAACATGCTGTATTTGCAGCATCTTCAAATTGTTCCTTTCTGACTGTGAGGAATGTGGTAGTCTTGGGTAGAAAGGCATTTATTCAAAACAAAGGCTCAATGAACCCAGGCTTTCAAATCAAAGTATGTGCCCTGTGTATATTCCCCATTCCTGCATTATAACAACCTCACCATTATCTGTCCAGCACAAATGATGTGGTCTTCAATGCCACAAATGATGCCTCAGTTGTAGGAATGTTTTACAAGTTTCTTAAGAGTCTTTCTTTTAATATCATGTCCAAGACCAAGCATCTCTTTTTCAGGGATTAGTCTGTCCCTGATCCTGATGGAGCACTACCTGGTGCAATTCTTGGGTTCTGTGAAGTCAGCTGGACATCACAAAGAACTATGAACCGGGCTCAAGGCTGGCAGATACCTTCCTACTGACTGCTTTGTAAACTACCACTCACATAAAACATGTTACAGAAAAAACAATCATGAAAAGTGTATCTACCATTAGTTCTCTCCCTATTCATATTGCTGACATTTAAAGATCAAGGTTTGTTCCTTAAATACAGGTTCCCATTGCTGACACAATTAGCTGTGTTTGCAACAACCATAAGGGAGACATTTGGCCAGTAGGAAGTGATGAGAGAATAGTTTTTTCATCAGTTTAAATCTTATCCTTTCTCTCCCATGCTGAGTCTGCATTACAAATTTTAAAAAACCCTTGTGTTCTGATTCTTATTTTTCCTTTTTCTCCCTTCAAACTAACCTATTCGGTACTATTCCCTGGGAAACCAATGTAGTTTCTCAACAATCGTCTGGCATGCTCCCTTTTTCTTCCTTTTGTGTTAGTCCTAGAGTCTATATAAAAATGGAGGATCTTAAAAATGGAACACTTCTGACATTTGCGACAAGACAAATTTACATTTCTGTGGCAGTGTTGGTATACCTGTCTCTCCAACATCCTGCTTATCTCAGTCACACAATAGGAAATGGATTTTTAACATATATTAGGACCTGCTCCTGTTGGTAAATTGTATATGCACCAATGCTCACAATTCAAATAAGCAGGTGACAGAAACAACAGTAAACTCTCAGTCTTTGACAGCTTGTTTCTTCACCATCACCACTGGTTTCCCAAAGGGGGAAACACAAACCATTTTTGCTGCAGCTCTACTCAAGGGTTAAATTAACATGTGCTTCCAGATACAGAATTCTCCCTGAGGGGAAAGTATGTACAAAAATGACACAACACAAATATCCACTACTGTGAAATTCTCAAAGGCAGATGTGTACAAAAAACTCTCCTTGTTCTCCACTAACATTAGACAGCCCTGGAATCTCTCCAAGCACAAAATTTCGATGAATATAACATTTTAAAATAGGATTTTAAAACAATTAAATAAAAGACATATCTCGGAGAGGTACCATTTGCTTTGCACTTCATACCCTCTTGCCTGCTTCCGTTAGAATAATAAATACACATCCCAGATGACAGGCTGCTGAAGATATTGACCAGTAGGGACAACTAGTTTCTTCCCAGAGCCCTTGAAGAATTGTTTCAGTAACTTTGAAGATGTCTTTTTGACTGTAACACAAATAAGTGGTTGCAGGGGTCTAAGTTATAATATGTCCTTTGTCAAACACTGCTTCTTTCAAACTAACTGACATCATTATTTTCTATCTAAACCTCAGGTGCAAAGCAATCTTTCAGGAAGTGAATCTACAAAAATACCTCACAATCTCTCATGTTTAGTTTGGGATTTTTCCTACTCTGGAAATGATCACAGTAAAGAATCTGGTAAAAAATGTAATATGGGTTCAAATAGAGGCTTAGTAGTTCAAGTTTTGGGAGCTTGGTCATTTTAGCTGTCAGTTTGAACAAAGGTAGAAGTGCAACAAGGGGCAGACTGAGCTTTACCCCCCTTTACCCACATTTACAATCAGAGTTGCTTGAGAAGTAGAAGTCAGCCATAGATCCATTCATGATATTCAAGCCTTACCTTTTCCTTAGACACAGGTGACTTGCCCCAGCTTTTTGATGCAGCTTGGTCCAGCACTGGCAAGTTCAGGACCATACAAGCAGATTGGCTTGGTTTGCCTGACTGTGCCATGGAAAAATTCTGGAATTGGTACAACCAGTTGTTTGTCACTGTTACACACGGTGTTGGCACTAGGAACATGGTTTTCCTTCTATAAGTCCTCCTAGGGTCAGGCCTCTTCAGGAAGTCTATGTAGCCAGGATAATGGGGAAGTTCAGAGATTTCATGCCTGGATGAGGGAGGCCAAGGCAAAAAAAATTTAAACATCTCTATAACCAAGCATTTTCCTCTTTCTTCACTGCACTGAACCCAAGATTTGTAGTTCATGCTTTTTTTTTTCTTTTTTTTTTTTTGTGCCCTCGTCATGGTCTCTTGCTGAACCCCTAAGCTCTTCTTTAGACAGTAAAGATAATCAATTCTCACACTCAGTACTTGGAACTTAGACAAGTATTCAGGAAACTAAAATTCAAACCCACAACTTTCAGTGAGTTGTCTTGCAGAACCAACTTATCTTTATAATTTCTGATCCAAGGAAAGTCCATACTTCTTGGAGGCCATCTCCAGGAGACAGCATAATCAGGCACCCTCTCAAGTTGGCTGAAACATTTCAGTCAGCTCTAAAGATACAAACTCTTCTCCCCAGGGCCTGGTTTTGTGTCACTTACATGGTCACTGCTTGTGACTGGACAGCACAACCCCTTGGTGTGAGGGAAGGATGGCCCCAGGAGCAAGTGGCAGAGCAAGCAGAGCAGGGTGCCTGTGGGTCTGCTCATCTCACAGGTTTCATGGGCAGCCTGCAGAAAGTAACCATCTTCCTGAAGGATAGCTCGTCCAGAAAGGTCCAGCTGTGTCTGAATGACAGTGTCACACTAACAGGTATGGTGTGCCACCCATTTTGCTGCAGCCACAGCCTCTAGCCAGATCCAGGGCTGTGCTTCCAGGTTTCTCTGCTCAGGCAGCTCACATATGCTACTGCTAAATAGACCGCAGGTGTGCAAAGGTACAGGAAAGCTCTGAATGAAGACCAAGCTAGTAGCCTCATGTTCATCAGTTGGTGAGCATGTGGGTTCAGATGGCACAATTTTCTCCACTGGTAGTATGAAAGGAAATGGCACTCCACTCAGTCAGTGGTTTGCATATCCCAGGAGTCCTGTAATAATTTCCATGTCATAGTCTGCATGCAAAATTGTGGTTCTATAGAGCAGAAGAAGTTAAAAAGTCAATGTATTTTATGGCCCTACAAGGTGTTGATAGATGAGTTCTGCCTTTTCCAGATTCAATCAGTGAGGCTGCACATGGGGGAAACTGGATTTTCTTGTGGAATGTAGGACTGAAGTTATTATCATATTTATCATTAGCAGCATGAGCACACATGGTGCAACGGCACTTTATCCATATTCATGCTTTATGTGTTGGTGCCCTGCAAGCATGAAGCTCAAAGCCACTGTCCCACTGTCCACAAGTCACACAGATGTACTGGTGCAAACCACCCTAGTCAGCAGATGCCCTCTGGAGATACCAGATGTTCAGACAAAAGGGAGGATGTGAGCTGGCAGAGAAGTCATATAAGGTGCAGCATGAAGAGAATTTGCAGAAAATGGTTCATAACAGTTGGTGCAAGCTGGTATGAATTCCTGGACATTGGTTTTTTGTCCTGTCCTTTCAAGGGACTTTACAAAGAAGGTACTGTTGTGATCCAAATTTTCCTAAAGCACAAGAGCTCCCACAGCCTGAGAGTCCTCCCTTTTCTCC
Organism: Donacobius atricapilla; assembly: GCA_013397315.1. Lineage (NCBI taxonomy): Eukaryota > Metazoa > Chordata > Aves > Passeriformes > Mimidae > Donacobius > Donacobius atricapilla. The sequence continues at coordinate 1,586,225 of WBMY01005669.1, forward strand.
CTTCCAGGCCTGCCTTGCTCTGGGCATTTGGGATGGCTGACAATGTTTTCTCTCTCCCTGGGCAAAACACTGCAACAAGGACAAGGTGATCAGGCAGGGTATCTCCCCACTGCCAACCTGCACCCATTATATTCAATGAAAATAAATGGCAAGGAAATGAACCAACTTGGTGTTACCGGTCATGCAGCATCACTGCTGTTTTCAGAGATTGCACCTTTCTGAACTCATCTGGGGACTCTTCAGCTGCAAAGCCAATGACCTCATTTGTCACCTCGCAAATGCCTCCCCCCTTGTGGACGATGTACATCTTTGTTTAACAGGACATACAGCTTTTAAGAACGAGAAAAAGATTACTGATAGTGATGTGAACTCAGAACAGGCATAAGTCACCTTTCCAGGAGAGCTCAGCTCTGATTAAAGCACAGTTGAAAAATGTGCCTCTTCCAAGAATTCCCCTTGTAGATTTTCCACATTGCGTCAGTGCGTGACAGACTAGGAAGCAATATGACTGCATTTTTGAACATAGAAACAGTTCCTTATAAAAATGATTTTTTGAGTCTTAGTGGTAAGATCATAAACCTTTGCTGCTTAGTTAAAAGGGGCACCAATTCATTTAATGATATTAAAAATTTCTACAGACTGTGTGATACAAGATATCACATGTTACAGCAAGTCCTGGCTGTCTTGAAATCCCATTCTTGACGAAAGTAGATCAAGGACAGTTAAAATGAGACTTGGTGATGAAAAAGGATGAAGATTTATAATACAATTTTTTTGAAAAATCTAAACTTTGGGTGCAGCATTGCTTATTTAAAAAAAAAAAAAAGAAGCCAGTCTTTTAAAGTTCCTATGCATATAGCACAATGAGAGTGAGTTCTATTTTGAGATACAGTGCTTCTCAGATGTCATAAATTTGAGCAGGAGGTCAGCAAAAAAAATGGATTTGCAAGACAGAGATCAGGCCATGATCTGATCTGTTTTGCACAATAGTAAAAAAACCCAACATTCAAAGAAGAGGAAAAACAACCTTTTGAAACTTGGTTGATAAAGGGTCAGAGCAGTTCCTTAAAACATGTCCGGCGGTACTCTCTGAAAGCTTCCGTGTTGCTAATAAGAATGTCACGCTTGAAGGGACATTGTACTATTTTGTAACCTTCCATATGAAATCTGGTGCCCAGCCACAGGTTAAATGCGCACACAATGAAATTCTCTTTCCTCCCACTGCCAGTTCTGTCACTTACTACACTGAAGTCCGCAAAAACACAATATGACTCATATTATGTAGGCTGTGGCTAGGCAGAGAAAGTTCATTCAAAATTGATTTTCTTTCAGGCATCCCTGATATTCCCTGTTTCAATTGCTCACCTACTGTACAGTTGAGTGAGCACTTAAGGAAGTTGCAAAGCGATGCAGCCTGTCTGAGACATGAAGGAATGTGGAGCAGGATAATCACAACATCATCAACCCAATTCTCCAAGGTAGCTGGCCAATAATACTGTTCTAATTGAATAACTTATCCGCAGCTATTTCCCCTGGGAGAGCCTATGGCTTCAGCTCTCTGTGTAGGCAGATGGTGCAGCATACACAATGAAACCTGTAATTTTCTCTCACTACTGAGCATGTTAACAGTGAGCTGTTTTCCCAGTACTGCTAGCCCATTAATATTTTATTTTAACTGGTTTTCTCCAAGTTATTATGCACCATGCAGCAGAGAATGGAGAAATCAATGATACATTTCATATTATTTTTACAGCCAGCTCACTAAGCTACCCCCTGCTCATTAAGGCTTCTGCTTTGCTAATCAACAATTGTATATGTCATCATCAGGTATATGCTGAAATGAAAGTGTCATAATTAAAAACAAAGGTGCATGAGTCACTGGAGCCCTGAATTACTAACTAGCAGCAAAGCATAACAAATAGGCTGCAAGTGAATTCCAAACCTGCAGGGCTGTTTTTTAAAACATGCATTAATGAGCATGTGCCAAGCATATTTCTGACTCCAACAATGCTGTCCTGATCTTGCTCTCTGAACTACACGTCTTAGCGATGTACTGCCATCCCCTTGTCCCCAAACATTGGAACAGCACATAATCCTCAGCAGCAAAAGTGGTTGAAAGGCAAATGCAGCCTGGGAGGGCAAGGCAGCAGAGACAGCCCATCAACAGTGTAACAACATGACAGATGACAGACCCAGAGGCAAATCCAGGCCTGCCAGCAGATCCGCCTGTAGAGCCTGCCAACGAGCCAGATGCAGCTACTGAAAAGATATCATCCCTGTTTTAGCATCTGGGTCTTGCTGTGGCCAGCCATACTTCATGTGCTCCATGTCCTTACTGCTGACCTCAACTGCTGGGAGAGGCTGGAACAATGAGGGACAGCTCAACTGCATCAACAACATTGCATTTATGTTTTGCTAGTATATACATTGTGACTATAAAAAATGTCAATCTGTGTACAGTATAATTTATCAGTTTGCATTTATTTTACTGTTTCCCCTCTCCCACTGTCTCTGAAAAAAGACAGCTCAGGGGTTCATTCTTTGTTTGCCATTTCTACTCAGAAGTATATTCTTAGCTACTTCACCATCTCTTAGAAATAGCAGTATGCTGTAAATCTATCTGTGATTAAACCTTGGCATTGAGATCCAGCAGTTCTTGTCCCTGGAAAGGTATGGTTCTTCCTAATTCACAAGTATTTCAGCGCTTGGCTTGTAGTATTAAACATCAAATAAATCTTCGTCAAGTGACTCAGGTGACAGTTAAATGAAAACTAATGATATATCATCACAGAAAAGGTAATTGCATCCATTGTTAGGTACTTCTCAGGTCAGGATACATGCATAGCATTTCAGAAATGGTATTCGTTCATTCACTCTGGCATCCTAGTCTGACTATAAAAGTGTATTAATAAAATGATCATTTTTCCTTTTGTAGAAGTTAGGGACATTCTTTTTGGATGATCCTACCTCTCTTGGAGTTCAGCACTGCTTTTCTGCATACTAGTAATTGGCTCAGGCAGTCAAGCAAAATGTAAATGTAGATGTTCAAAAGCATCCTGTTGAGGACAGAGTGGGAAAGGTTCTGTTCTCTTATTTTCTCATCTATAATGGTTACTAAGAAATACTTGAAGCACATTTTTATAAATGTATTCTTCAGAAAATATATAGTGTCGGAAATTATTGCTCTGTAATGGAAATTTCCTTAGTCTTGTTTAAGTCTAAGTGCGTTTAGAGAAACTAAACCATATTGTCCCTTTTGGTTCAAGGTAGGATTAATCTTACTTACCTCAGGCATCTAAGTCACACTAGGATCCTTTTTAAGTCAGTGGAAAAATACAGCACCTTCAGAAAGCTATTCATCTCATCCCAATGTAGGCATCAGAACAATTCATCTGAAATGAACCCTTCTGTGAAGACACCTATGTCTTTCTATTGATTATAAAGGAAGCCCATGGAGACTAGCTTTGAATAGGTTCCTCTTTTTTCCTCTCGTGAGGTCAGGTGAGATGTATCCCACTCTTCAGGTTTCATTGGCTAAAGAGGAACGTGTAGACAGAAAACAGGGAATTTAAAAGAGCACAGTCTTTCATTTTAGATTCATATATATTCCCATAATGAAGAAAGGATTACCAAATAAGCCAAATCGCAAATCTACTTTTCTCTGTTTAATGCCACAAAGCTGGATATAGCACAATTCCCCATATACAGCCTTTGAGGCATTTGCAGTGGGAATATCTAGTTCTCTTAGTGAATCATGCAAAGCTGGAAGATCTCTTGACACTGGTTCCTTCTTCTTTTCATTCATTTTTTCAAACATGTAAGAAGATCCCAGATGTCTAAAAACAGCCTGCACCAGAGACCTGGTCTATTCTGATGTTAACAATTCTTGTAGTTATGGGAATATTATATGGCAAAATTACAGAATATTGAAAAGGACACTGGATAAGTTATGAGCTTTGTAATCACAGATGTTTTGAGAGGGGCACTTATGTGATCAACTCTGATGAAGATTCAGTCCTGTAACTAAAACTGCTTGATTAGCCTATGGATGGTATAAGATTTTTTTTCCCCAGTAAAATCTTGTTATTTTTTTTCTACATTTTGATGGACAAACATGGTATAAACCAATTGGTTCAAAATCTTACCTAGCCTGAAAAAGCCCTAAAACATTCTGTTTTAAAAATTTCCAGAATTAACTTTTAAAAATCCACATTTCTTTAAAACATTTATTTAAGCTATACAAAGAAATACCAAATGTTTTGAAGAAATGCATTATTCAGTACTGGAATTGTTTTCCCTCTTGCTTTTAGCTAGCTGAGTACTCTGTATGACAAATTACTTTACAGGTTAACATAAAATAAATTCAGAACTTCCAGAAAATTGAAAAATTGATTATTCACGTGGCAGTACTGTGGGGTTAGTACCTCATCTATTGTTCTGCTTTTGCTGCACAATAAAGACAGTTTTGAAACCTGATGTTGTTTCTCTTCAGGAGGGGTAGAATATGGCAATTCAAGTTTTTCCACAGTATCCTGTTTTTGTCTGGGGTTACTGGTACAAAGGAAATGGGATCAGCAGCACATCTCCATACTCACAGATTTCTCTGAAGTGGAAGGAGCATGTTTTGTATTATTGCTGAAATTATGTTTTGTATTATGCATTGGAAAAAAATGATCCTTTTGAGTATACATAGGTATTTTAAATATATCAATGTGTCTTTAAGAGCAGAGACAAGAAACCAAGTCATCCAGTGCTTTAAAATATAGAAGGGTTATGGAACTGTTTTTTAATGAAAAACAGTACTGACAAAAACTACAGCTGTTTTCATGGGTCAGTCTCTGTTTCTTTAATTCAGAACCAAATGCAAATGGTAGGAACTTTTACAGGTGATTTTTTAAAGCTGATGTTCAGTATCAATGGCATTAAGTTGCTGGCATGGCTGTTGTCATCAATGCATTAGGTTTACAGAAAAGTGTTTGCACTGAAGCAAAGCTTGCAGGTGCTTATCTTACCACAGCTTCCAAAGTGGGGGAAAGTACCTTGACATCCCTTCGTTTCATCTCATCCGAAAGGCAGAAATCACTGTGCAAAGAAACAGCTTTTCTAAGTGCACAGGAAGGCAGGTAGGGCCAGATCCATTTCCCAGGGAGATTAATGGGAGGCCTTTTATTGACTTCAGCTGAGACTGAGGACAGCAGTAAAGATACCTGACTCACAGTTCTCTCCTCTAACCAAATCTACTAAAACATGTTTTTAAAATCCTTCCTTAAAGGCCTTGAATTGTTCTGCCATTGCTGATCACCAGAGACAAATTCTGGCTGGTATCTCCATCCGTTTGTAAATGAGTACGGCCAAAGTCAAAATGGTGAAATCATTATTTCCTGTAGAAATTCAGTGGAGTTGTCTGCAAATGAATAATAACTTACAGCTGCATAGGTCAGCAAAATCAAGATCATTTACTGCAAATTCTATAGGGTTTATTCAGGTGATTATCAAAAGAGAAGACAACATCCAAAAAATTTCTAAATTTGCATCAGCACTACTGTATCAGTTCCCACATTGGTGTCACATGAAGTATACCAGTAGGGACACCAAGTATACCAATAGGGAGAGGGTACCCTAAGTCATGTGGGATCAGCCCAGATCTATAATCAGGAAAAGGTAATTATAATCAAGGAATAGCCCCATGCAATGATCCTCCTTTTTATGAAATAATAAAAAAATAAAAATGAGAAGAATAAATGTATCTTTGACTTGTTTTTTTCTACTCTGTCTAATATATCTTCCCAGATTTATAATGTAAGTATGTAGTAAATACTACACATTCTGTCTTTACCTGCTCTCATGATTCTTTGGTCACAATATTCAACATAGTGTAATATGACAGAATGTAATCTTCATGACAGAATGCAGTCAGATCAGCTAAGATTTAATATCCTTCTAATTTTTATCTAAAGATTTTGATAGAAGAGAAAGAGCATAAACTGTTCATGGGAAAACATAAGTATTTCGGATAGAACATTTAAATTTATTTATGTAAAGGAATATATGTACATATATAAACAACTTGGGAATAAATAGAGGGAAGAAAATACTGACAGGAAATGAAGCAAATGAGTTATAAACTCTAACCATAGGAAAAATAAATCATATAAATGAATACTGCAATAAACCCCAGTTTTATAAGCAGTTGTGACCTGTTTGAGGAGGAAATGCAAAAGTCTGCCAAAAGCATATCATATCCATCTGTCCAGTTTAGAGTATTAATTCGGTTTTTACTTGGACAGTTCTCAGCCCAATCCTGTTAATACTTACATATATTAATAGCCTTGTTCCTAAACAAAATCATCAATTCAGCAGAGTAGAATGATGTGTAAGTAAGATGACGTGTAGCTGACATGCTGTATAGGGCCAAACGTGCCTAAGCACATGCAGGATTAAGCTGAAAAACTGTAATATTTAGTCATTACTGTAGTGCTAGCCTCAGTATTCACAGGCGTGATGTTCCTATCCTAATCTGGATTTCCGGGACCATAAAAGCATCATTTGGATGAAGATTTCCATGTTTTTATTCAGCACTGCCATTCTGCAAACTTCTACAAGACTGGTGCTTGTATTTCTCTTTCATCCTATGTGCAGAAATTTCAACCTATCTGCCTAAGTTTTCAGACAAATCTGCACAGGATCAGATTTTGCCTCCCACACTTAATGAAGTAATCCTTCGATAAAATAAGTACTCTTTGAAGAAGGCTTGGAACTTCTCTGTGGCAAACTGATTTCTCCAAAGTCTTAGCTATGTATTATCTCTAATCTTTACTGTCACTATCCTACTATATTTTAAGTTCTTCTCTGCACCATCTGAAGTACAGTAAGCAGGACATTTACACAGTGAGATGAAACAAACTCAGATCCAACATCTGGATATTTTGAATTAGAGCAGGACTACACCATTTTAAGAAAATAGAAGTGATATCCCCACAGGAAATGATTTTTTAAATCCTGTGTAGCTATGTGGTTTATAGTGCTCCTTTCTGCTCTGCATTTTTCTAGGGGCCAAATTTAGTGTCTCATGTCCTCTCATCTGATGGTTGCATTCCTAATGCTTTAGTTATCCCATCTGATGTCTGTAGTTCTCCCCAGGTTCCCGGTGTAAAGTTAGGCATTTGACCCTTCCAAGTACCAGTATTGTAGGCAGCATCTGTGGGGTTGTAACAGTGAAGTTCTTTTTTTTGCATCTCTGGTGCATCTGTGTCTCATCTCCACGTATATATCTGAAAAAATACTATTTCACCTCTCACCTCAGAGAGAGTTGTAAAGACAAATCAGCTGTTCAGGTAAGTCTATACTGAAGCTATACAAATACTAAAGCAAAGATAAAATATGTTATTGGGTCATTTAGAGCCTTGCCCAGAGGCTGTTCTGGGGAAAAGCTACTGCTTTTTTCCCTGCAGTGGCCAACTTGCCTGTTTAAACCAAAATGACTTTTCAGACTTAGGAATCACAACCATAGTCTTCTAATACTAAATTATGGACCATTAAACGAACATCTTATTTATTCTCCAGAATGTTCCTACCCATTAAAAATAACATACAACTACTTTATAGGATTGCACTAAAACATGCACTTTATCTACCAGACTTTTGATTTTCTTGGCAAGTATTGCATACGTGGAAGTTTGGATGCTCCTCCACCACTGCTGTGTGTGCAGCCTTTTTCACCAGTTTTCTAGCACAATGTAACTACAAGCTTGTTAAACAGTTTTAATGAAAAACCTTATCAGACACTACTTGTTTCTCCTCTCTGGCTACTTTGCAAGCTTGAGATACAGCTCTAGTTCCTACACCTTCTCTGTCAAGCTAACTTAAGGGGTGAAGGAGTATTCAGGGATTTGCTGTTTTCTTTGCAAACCAGGCAAAACTTCACAGCTTTATTTGATTTTCCAAATGTACTAGTGAAACATACTTTGACTATGTCTAACAAGTGCATATAACACAAAAGTCATTTATTAGATATGAAAAAGAAGTTGTCCTCTTTTCTTTCCTAACTCCTTTGGACTTTAGACACCTATTGAGATACTAAAGTGCTATTTTCTCTTCCAAATGTACAACAGTTCCCCCTCTCCCTCGCTTAGAATGGCAATCTGTAAATTATTTATTTCTTTCTGAATGCCTGTTTTATATTTCAAGGAATTTTTTATTAAATTGAATATACATACCAGAGGTTTAAACAATCTGACTGAAAGGAGGCCATACCATTCTGTTAAGCCCAGTTCCATTTTCCAGATTTCTAGGCTGGGACCACACTGGAAATAGATGTTTCCAATGGAAAACAATGTGAAGATGCTTGCCTAGATAGTGACACATCCACATAGCATCACATCACCTTTCAGCTCACCTCTGGATGAAATTTAGTTTGATAGGCTGGCCCAGATCATCTCAATGCTTAGCTCTGTGTCTCCACAGGGCTCATTGATCCATGAATACACTCAAGGGAATTCATACCAAAGCACATAACTGTACACATTTCTGCTTTTTCAATCAGCACAGATGGAAGTCCAGATCTGTCTGTATAAGCTGTACAAATGTGCTCCCCTAGCCTCCAATCTACTAAAGCATAACAATAAGAGCATTGTAGTAAAAGATCATGCTAAAGAAGAAAATCTAAAGAAGAAAAAAACCCTCTGTTTTTTTCCTTATGCATGGAAAAAACTATTAAAATTGCTTCAGTGCATTACCCTTAAAGGAGCAAATGCCCTAACACAAAAAATGTAAAAGTCTCTTTTTACTGAAGAATCAGTGTGTCTATCTCCTTTCCTGCCAAGCAACAGGTGCAGACATATCTTCTTCATGGCTTGATAAACCAAATAATAAGAATTGTCTTTTCATCTTTTCTTTGCCATCTATAAGGCTTCATGTGTTGCCATCACTTGTCTAATTTGCTATGAACACCCAAAGGAAACAGCCACCATTGTTGCCTGAATTTCCACAACAAACTAATGACTTAGCATAATTTAGTGGCAACAGAGTGAGACTTCTGCAAAGACACTGCTAAGCTGAAGTGGCTGGGCACTCATACTCTGAAAGATAGGAATCTAAGCTGATTATTTTCCAAGAACTTTATCATGATACTGAAAATTTAACAAGTCTTCATGCCTTTTGGTCACTCCTACTATGGCACATCACAATGCAACCGTTCTGTGGATTTCAGGGATAAAGTTTGGGTACTCTGGTTTTTTTTTGTTCTGTAGTTTTCCATCTGACTGTTACTTTACGTGTCCACAGGGCATACAATAAGGGGAAATCAGTGATACATTGAAGAAAGCAGGGTTAAGTATTCAGATAATGATTACTTTAGAAAATCACTGGGTTTGTTGATCTTGCTTTTTTCCCAGAAAAATTAAAAATCATACTTGAGAGAGGCTTGTCAAGGATCTATTAATGCTGTCTTGCCGGTACATCCCCTCCAGGAGGTTTAAGAGAATTGGACATCTTGATAAATCATCTTGGGTTTTTTTAATGTAATCCTAATATTCAGTTTAGTGAAGCAGGATTTTTCCTGACCCCAGGCAAGATGGCCTCGTCTTTGTGTTTCAGATCAAGGGGCTGTTGAAAATGATGGAGAGTAGAGTAACAAGGAGAAGGTACCAAAAATGTAATTACTGAAAGGTGAAATGAACTTCTCTTTATCTTCAAACTTTTTTTAACTTTATAAGACTGATTTTGGCTCTGGGGGAAATAAAAAAAAAAGAGTGGCAGGAGTTCTATCTAACTCACAGAGCTATTCTGAGTGAGGATAGGTACATTACAGCCTGTAAGGCAGTCAGCAGCAGTGATAATGACAAGCAGAGAATATAGACTTCTAGATAGGCTTCTGAATCCTTAAACAGTAAGTGTGACAGTCCTACACCTCAGTCACATGTAGGACACCACAGGGGGGAACCTTAATAGCACCCAGTTAAAGCTATCTTGAATATTTCCCCTGATATATTATGCCTTTTTCATTTTGTTTCTTTTTCTTTCACCACCCTTTTTAAACACCTCGCTACTGTTATATTCAGGTATTTGCAGGACATTTACAAGTTTCTAATAGGATATATAAGGAGAGATATAAGGAGCTTTTTGCTCATACACAAAACCAACATAAGCGTTTTTTCAGAGACTTCAGCATCTAAAATGATAGAATCATAGAATCACAGAATGGTTTAGGTTGGAAAGGACCTCAAAGATCATCTAGTTCCAACCTCCATGCCTGGGGCAGGGACACCTTCCACTAGACCAGATTATTCAGGGCATAGGAAAAAAGAAGATAAGGCATAAACAAACTGAACAGTGATAAATCTATTACATGGACTTACATTCCTTGGCCTGAGTTGGGACATGACTGGGGAGAGACGTGGTGGGTCTGGAAGACATTCAGGTGCATTACAAAGCTCAGGTAACAAGAAGGATGAACACGTATGCAGGTATGCCTTCAGACACCAGGGTAAAAGGGAAGATGTGATGGGGTAGGAGGGAAAAAAATGTTTATTGGCCTCATCCTGATAATTGAAAGTTTTAATTGAAGGTTTTTCCCCCCCTCACGGAGTAGCTGGTACAACAAGAAAAAAGATGATTTTAAAAGCATGCGGAAAGATCTCTGCTGCCTTTTGCAGAAGATTAATGCAGTTTTAAATTGCAGCTTTATTGTTTGTTGGCAAAGTGACTGGCATGAAGGGATTTAAAACTGCAAATTCTTTATTGTAGTCAGACATACTTTTGAAAAATGAAGTCTTCTTCTGCTCAGGGGATTAGTTTAACTTTTTATGGCATTCCTTTTTGTAATTCTTTATTACTTCTTCATCTTGTGTTTGCTTTATGAGGTTATTATTTTTATACATAGTTTGGTAGAGTCTTAAGAAAGCTGAGAGAGACAGGTGTTTGAAATTCTAGGTGCAATAAAGAGATGTAACATTTATTAGAAAATAAGAAATGTGGCATAAACGGGAGTTGCCTTTCGTTGTTTCAATACCCGGCTCAGTTCCCACTGCAGTAGTTGGCAATGATATTTTAAATAGGGCTGCCTTAAGTCCTTAGGTTAGGAAACACTGACAGCAAAAATTCAGCTGAGATCCAATGGACCAAAGAAAAGACACTGCAATTCTGGATGCCAAGGTTCCAGCTCTGCCTGTCCTGTTATGGGTCTGGTTGTATCTCTTGAAGGCACTGACCTTCGTTTATGTTCACTCAGGTTTAGAAGCCACTTGCTCAACAGAGGCCTAGGCAGCTTTTGTGGCATTCAAATGTCATTACACCAGGTTTTATAAAGGAGTCTTCATCTCCTTTAATATTCAATTCACAGAATTTCAGTTAAACTAAGTGCCATTTCAGATCTGGCTAACACATCAACCAGAGAACATGTTTTAGAAAGCCATCCCATACTGACTGAAAAATCCTCATTGTTGGGAAATTTACCCATAACCCTTGGTAATATGTTCCATCATTTGCCCTGCACCACTAACTGATTTTGTATCTTGTCTAGTTTGAATTGATATATATCTAAATGTTCCACGGCTGTATTATAGGCAGTTACATTAACAGCCCCGGTTGATCAACATTTCCATCTATCAGCCCATATGTTACCAAATCAAAACTTAAGTTTCCTTCAATAAGTTAAATTCACTAAGGCCCTTGAGACTTTCACTATATGTTTTCTAGTCCTTGCGATATTCTCTTGCATCTTTTTTGATTTCTCACCAGTCTTTTTAAGGAGTTTGCAAATGAACAGGTCTGAGTATTGTAATAATGATAAAAGAACCGAGGAGATATTAACTAGAGCATCCCAACACCCTTAAAACAAGTGATTGTCACAGATTGCCACAGTCTGGGGGGCTGGGGGAAATCTTAATGATTTCAGGACTTTAACTAAGCATTTAAATGGAATATAAAACAAGTTTTGAAATGTGGGTTTGACTGGTCTTTTTCCTGATTTCCTCACTTTTTCGATTTTCTCATATCCATCTGTGTTTGGGAATGTGCATGTATGAGTTATTAAACATATTTGTAAAATAAATGCTGATAATTTTCACATTTTCTAGGAACCTCATAGACTATAATCTTCTTTAGGTACCTTTCCCTACTTTTATTCTTTCAGGCCACTTGGCAGTCCCATCCTAAATATTCAAGTTAGTCTTTAGCTCCCAACTGACAGCTACATACTGTCCTTGTACCATCTGATAATAATGGTTTGCTTTCTGTTTTCTTACATATAAGTTATCACAATCACATCTATTAAAAACAGAATATTTTTCTTCCAGCTAATTTGCCAGTAAGTTAAGACAGTCCAATCTCACCTTTCCATCTCTTTCATTATTAGCTGCTCTGTAATCTTCAGATCAGCTACAGGTGTAATTAGTTGGAGGTAATGTTCGTTGCACAAGAGTTAAAATGTTGCAGTGATAAAAAGCACTTCAAAGACTGAGAACAGATCCACTCAGGATCCTGTGTATGCCACTTGCTTAGTGATGACTTCTCACTCACATATTTAAATGATAATTACTCCACTTAACATCCATTGTGCTGATTTTCTCTTGTTTTCATTTTTAATTATAAGGTTGTGTATCATCAAATCAAATGCCTCAGAGAAACCAATGCAAATATAATTACCTCCACCAGACAAAATACTAGCATCACAAAAAAAGTATGTATTGGGTTAGTTTGACAAGAATTCTTCACCATTAATCTATGTGAATCAACATTAATTACATTACTTTAACTTAAATCTTGATTTACTTGGCTCAATATAATTCAGTTTCTTTTGCCTGTGACTGAAGTCCTAAAGACAAGGCTGAGCTTCATCCTTCTTTCCTTCCTTCCTTGTTTTCTCTCTTTCCATGCCTGCTCCTTCCTTCCTCTCTCTGCCCCTCCTCCCACTCACCTCTCTCTCACACATGCTTTTCTTGCTTTTAGAATAAAGAAACAGAAAGATGAGAAACTATTATCTAATCTCTTTTACAGTGATCTGACCTCTACAATAAGGATACTGACAATACAAGTTTTTCTCGAGGCATTTTAAGTCTGTAGGCAGAAAACACTCTAGAAATGCAATAGATTATTGCTAAGTATTGTTGTTGCTGTTCCTAATGTCAGCCTTTCAGACTAAGCGCTGCACTTTAAGGCTATGTTGGAGAATAACCACAAGCTAGAGAACAAAGGGAAGGGAGATTAAGAGCTCAGACACGTAGAACCTGCTTCTCTCAGCAGCTGAGCCTCAGCCCCTGGACCAGGAGTCAGGTTGGATATAAATGGTAAGTTTCCAGGTCTTGAGGGCTTCAATTGATGGTCTGCTCTTTGGAGCACTGTCTTCCTAGGGCAGAAAAAAATTGGAAGGTAAACAATTAGATGGCTGCACTGCACAGGGCTGTGTGCTCTGATTAGGAGATTCTGCCTGACAAAGAGGGATGTCAGTGCCTGCAGTGTCTGCTCCTGTCACTATCGGCGTGTGGCAGGTGACACTATGGAGGATGAAGCTCGACTGAGCTGCCTCCAAAGTTAAAGAGAGGTGGCAAGGGAAAGGAGAAAAGAGGAAGATAGGGCTGACAACTGTAACTAACCCTTCAGTGCCTAAAGGAGAAGAAGAGGTGTGGGATGGCTGGATGCAGAGTCGGTGTGTCACAGCACAGCTACTGCAGCTGAATCAGTCCTCAGATAAAAATAGCTACTCATATCCTCTGTCACCACTACCATTGCTTAGAAATCTCTGACAGTCTGACAATGCAACCAGGCCTTTGGCTTCTCTACTTAGCTGAAGGAGCACCCCACAGTCACCAGAGAAGCTGCTTAAGGAAGCCACCATCGTGTTCCACATCCCCATGGTCACTGTACCACCACCATTGCTCTCTAAGGAGGGGAGAAAAAGCAGACATATGCTGTGGGTAGCCAGACCTAGACAAAGGGAAGCACAGCTGCTTTAGGAAGCTTTTTTATGTATTCACTTACAGTACACCTAGCACAAAGCAATATATACTAGTAGCCACCTGACTGCTGGTAGGCACTGAAGGTATTTTGTGTGGGAGAGAAATGCACATGCATGTCAGATACTGCAAACATATCAGGATATAAGGAAAGAGCTTAGAAAAACCATAAGAGATGTTGGAGAATGGCTATGCCCCTTGGAAACTCTCTGCAGTAAGTTCATCATCCCTGCGGCTAATTTTAGAAAACCATTTGTCCCTCCTTTTTGTCATCTTCGGGACAGACAAGGCAGCCCCTGTGGAACAATTCAGCCAGCTGTACATTGAAGAGCTGATGCTATGGGGAACTAGAAATGCCCAGTAAAGGTGTGTAGGAAAGACCATTCACTTCCTATAAATGAAATGGAGTGTTTTATTCTAATTTATTCTCTTGAAGTTTCAAAGTTTGATGGCAAAAACGATCAGATAAAATAAAAGCACTAGGGAGATATTATCTACTATATTCTATGGGAAACTTTGGTCAAGGAAGGGAGTAGTGGATGAATACTTCATAATTTAATTTCCACTGAATTATTTTTCCCAGAATGCATCACACAGTAAACAACTATTCTAGGAATGAAGCTATGCCTGAATTTCCACTGAAGTAATCTCAAAAACAAACCACCAAAAGTCAGAAATTCTTTTCATCAAAAAGTAAATTGAAGGCATTTTATTAAAATCCAGTTTGTTTTATTATATTAAGGAATTCTAACCACCTTTGGACAGAGACAATCAGTTGTTTCATGATGGCCAGGATGAGTTCTGAAGATTCATAAACAGATATCCCCAGTGCTGAAAAAGGGCAACAAGCACATTCTTCAGGCTTGGATGTCCTGTAGAAACATAATCCTCTGGCAGGGTTTAGTCTATGACTACACTCTATTTCTGCTTTTCTGAGAGTCTGAAAGTGTGGTTACTTAATGGTTGTGCCAAGCTGGTGTTTTTGGAACTCCTCGTAAGCTGAGGTTCAACAGTGCAGGCGTTACCAAGATACAGAGCCATGTAAGTGCAAAAAAAAAAAAAAAAAAAAAGAGG
>WBMY01005669.1:1601262-1641474 GCA_013397315.1 Donacobius atricapilla
AAAAAAAAAAAAAAAAAAAAAAAAGAGGCAATCAAGCAGCCCAATGACGAACATTTCTCTGGGGAGTGAGGGGAGAAAAAAAAAAGTTATTTGTGTTTTTCCATCATGGATACTCAGATATCACCCTGAGTCTAGAGGAAAAGCTTAGCTTTTTGTAACTATGTCTCATGAAAAATTTAAGCTGAATGTGTGCTCAGCCTGCAACACTAAGAATAGAAAAATACCTGCACCACCTGTGGACCTTCTGATGTTTTCATATTCAGGTTTTGATTTTTGTCTATCAGGTCACATAATTTTCTGTGTTGTATTTAACTCAGAGGATCCCCATATTTTTACAAGTGTTCAAATTTCTTGGTAACATTACTTGTATCTTGTAAGGTATTTTGAGTCTTCAAAATGCTGCACATACATTAATTAATCTGCTTTTCCATAAGTTAGTTCTGTCCTAAAGGGCTAGAAAATGACTATGCATACAGAAGAAGACATTAAAAATATTTTACTCCTTTATTCTTTCTTTTTACTATTGTATTGAAAAACACCAAAAATGCTTTGATAATGTACCCTAAGGCACTAAAAGAATAAGAGTGCCCATAACACCATAACAGAATGGTTGCTACTACCTTTCTATGTTTCTTGATGATCTTATTTAGAGTAAGAGGTAAAAGTGGTAAGAGGCAATAGCACAAAAAAAAGCTGGCATTCTTCAGCAAAATACAAATCCTTACTATCTGAACTAAAACTCTAGGAGCTATTTTTGCATAAGGAGAATTTCCTAAAACACTATGTGTGACTCATTAGCTTTTCTGTTTGTGGGCAGAAGGTTGCTGACTGTTAGAAGTACCTCTTTCTCACCAGTTATAAACAGGGTATTAAAAGGAAACAACTGAGATACCTCAAATTATTTTAACTGGAGAAACATGGAGGCTTAAAAAATGCTCAGCTCTTTTACTTTTTATATAAAATGTTATTTGAAAGCAATGTAGCAAGTGATCAAAATAAATAAAAGAAAATCCTGTTAGTATCTATGAAACACTAGTTCTTTCTTTGATTCCAGTGAGTTTTAATTTAGAATCCAAATATTACTAAAAGCTGAACCAATACACCATCTTACTTTTCAGTATCTAGACCCTGGCAACTATTTGTTAGACCCAGGAAACAAGGAGACATTCTAACCTTTATAGGGTGCAGCTGGACATTCAAAGCCTTGTGTTGCTGATTTTGCCAGGTTAGTACAAGCAAAAATCTTTCTGAGAAGCAAAGCTAGAAATAATTGAACATCCTTCTCTCTCTCACTACCCACATGAAAATTTTACTGTGTTGCTTGTTGGCATGAACGGTTTATTAGCATTTAGAGGATGTGAGAGTATAGAAACATCCAGCAGAGAGCAAAGTATCTGAAAACACCTTTGATTATAAAAACTTTTTTATGTATCAGTGACAGATTTAGTCTCTTTAACATAATATCTCCCAAAATATTTTGATTACTCATACCTGGAGGTTTCTGCCACCTCAGTTTTACAGAATGTCCAATCAAAACTTAGATTCCCTGAGCAGAAATTTATGGCTGGACAATTTAGGTAAGCACTAGAAACTCTAAAGTTTCTCAGAAACTTAATCACCTTCATGCAAAAAATAATTGGTAAAAAGTGATTTGTTAATGGCCCTGTTAGAGCAGAGATTGGTTATGCATTAACAAGGCAAAATCACTGAAAAATCTGCCTTTTTAAAAAAAGGAACAGGTTTACCTGAAAGGGTTTTTAAACAAAGTCTTTCCACTATTTGTTAATTAAAAAAAAAAATTATCCTCTTAGTTCTACCTTATTACTTACATATCCTCTAAGCTTCTATATTTCAATGATCATGCTGATATCCAAGACAGAGTAAGTTCCTACTTCAAGCACTGAGAAGTCTAACATTTATATCTAAAACCTGTCATTGTGGTCTCCCTTTATACCAAAAAACTACAGGCAACTCTAGGTAGTAATTCACTTAATCCCGAAACAGGCCAGATAAAATCCTCTGGAATCACTCATTTCTCAACTAGGAAGCTTAGGGTGACTTGTTTGGACTTTGACACTGGGTTAGCAGACTTCTAAAATTAAGTCCAATGGGTCTTACCCCTGGGGGCTCATCTTCAAAGCAGGTCAGCTTGAGAAGTGCTATTAAGCTGAATGGTCCCCCAAGAAAGACTGAGGTCAGTGTGCTACTCATAAAGTCCTATTAACAACAAGTGAGTCTTTTGGTACTCATTAAAGGGGTAAAAAAATACTCATAAGTATTGCCACTGCATTTTTGAAAGGTCTAAGTGCAGTGTTTATGGTATAGGGGTCAATTCAAAACTTCACAAACCTTGCCACAGCAAAATATCTCAATACTTGGCAAAAAAGAAGCACCGTATTTGGAATATTATATCTGTGGCACTCAGCAAACTATGGGTCTCTCCATCCTGGAGGTGACAGGAAAATGAGCATGCATTGTATGTATCAGCTTTCTGCTACACTGACTTATAAGATTTTTTTTTTCCTTTTGGAATAAATATTTCTACCTCTCAATATTTGTTTCTGTGTGGGAGTTTGCAATGAAAGGAAAATGTCTTCAGAAACCTCGCTAGAAATTAAAGGTGGCTGACTGTTAGCTATACCTCTTTCTCACCAGTTAAAACACTTTCTCTCTGTTAAACACTACAAGTTCAGTGAAGCTTTTATAATGTGGGAGTTACAGACCAGACTGCAGCCTGAGGTGACAATCCTGAGCTTCCCTAGTTGAACATTAAACAGAATTAAAATGAGCAGAGGCAATTTTAGCTGTCATTACTGTGATTTTTGTGGACTGTGGTTAACACTGAACAAACTTGAGTTTAAGTTCAATGCTTTTCATAGCATTCCCCAGTGGCCACAACGGGGATCTTTTGAAGAACAAGAGTGAGATTCAGGTGGGCTCCTGAATCTTCCAGAGCCAGGAATTTAGCCTGGGTTCCTGTCAGACTGCAGAAAGCCACATCTGTGCCCTGCATCCTCCTCCTGCTCTCATTTGTAGTCACCTTTTCATTGTCCACACCATCTCTGCTGTGCAATACTGAACTTTACAGTCTTCATACTGATCCTCCCACATCTTAGTCCTCCCTTCAGGCCTGTTAAGAAACTCAGAGTCTGAAGACCATGAGCATCCTGTGTCCACTGTCAGAAGGCTACAGTAATGAATGGTACCCTTGCCAACATGTGCTCCCACCACACAAGCTAGTAAGGGAAGCAGAATCTGAACCTGGGGATGTTAAGCAAGAACAAGGAGGGGTTTGTTGGTTTTTTTTTTTCATTTTGTTTTTGATTATACTTGAGCCATGAAAGGACTTAGACTCTTCAAGTATCTTGATTTTACTCTCTGCCTAGCTGAGATTGAAGGAGAATGGTATAATTTCTACTTTGTATCCTCTTCCTTTGTACTTGGTTTCCCCTTAATTGGTTTTCTGACAAACAAAAAAAATGAGAAACAAAAGGGAAATAGGAATCCTGAAATATGATCGGTTGCAACTTGCTAATTAGAACGTATAAGCCTTTGTAAGGAAATCCAGACCCTCCACTGACGTAACATACCAAAATGTTCAAAAACCAAGGAAATAAGATTCCCATCTTACCACAACATTAGGTAGAGAGCAGAACTAATAACTACCAGCTGCTTTTGGTGAAACAATGCATAAGTATGCCAGTTAAAAACCAGATTTGATTCACAATGCTGTCCATAAATATTTATGATATCAGAAGCACATGGACTGCCCCTTGGAACAAACCAATGGCAGATCCACTCCAGGAAGAGTGGAGAAGGACCTGCTATCTTGCAAGGGCATGAGGTATCAATGTAACACAAGAAGAGCTAGCACTAGGTGGAGGCCACCTATGTTTACATTAGTGTCTTGGTTAGAAAAGACAGGTATCTGCTAGGGAGGGCAAGACCTCCCTTTGGAATGGAGAATTCAAACCCCCTCCCTTTGAACTATTAAAACTTTGATATTAAGTTGGTTCTCAGGCAAGGATATGGGGATAGGAATAACAGCTCTTTACTAGTATGTATAACAAGGCAAACAAACAACAACAACNAGCAGCGAGAGCAGCCTGACTGTTCTCTCTCCGATGCCGAGAGCAAGAGAGCGAAGCTGTCCCCACCCCATCCTTTACCTCCCAAAACCTCACAGTATCAGGTATCACCTTTTTTCCCTCGGAGAGAAAAACTCCCTGAGACCAAAAACAAAAGGCCTGGTCCCAGCCACTTGTATTGTTTTGGTCAAGCGCCCATAAGTACCCAGCAATTAGTCTCCTAGCGACTTTGTAGGGAAAAACTCTATAGGGAAAAAGAAACAAATCTAACCCCCAACAATTAATAATTGATGTATTGACTGAATCACACTTGCAGAAGTCTATTCGTGAACATAAATAAAGCAATGGTCCTCTGTGCTTTGAAGTTTCCACAAGGTTCTTGAGGACTGTACTAAAGACTTATTGATCCTGGTCTCCAGAAAGATGTCAGTGAGCCTTTCCTATGATCCATTTTGTTCTTCTCCACTTTTCTGTCACGAATTGAAGGACCCATGGGATAATGTACTTGGGATACTAAAGGGCCAAATGTCCAGGCTCCTTTAAGTTACTCTGCAGATGTGCAACTAGCTTGGGACAAACAGTGCAAAGGCCATTCTATCCTTTACACGCTTCTGCTTTTCATTGGCTACCTCTGAACAGGTGGCATCACTGACTAGCAGAAGGAAATGTTCAAAATATAAATGCTTATATCAACAAATACATTCCCAGTTAGAGACAAAAATGCTTACTTTTCCCTGCATTCCTTTTTCAGACACTGAAGACAGACCCAGTGCCTTCAAACAGTGCTTCATCTCATCCTAGAATAACAGTGTGGGACAGCTGAACTGCCCTTGGTGTGACTGTCTCTCCCCGCTGATCATGAACAGTCTGGATGACAGGCTGAGAGAGGAACAATTCATATTTTGGTAGTGTAAGCCGGGTGATATGAACCCCACTCTGTGATGCAGGAGGAAACTGGGCTGTATTTTCTCATATTGGGAACCATGTGGACAATTAGTTGCATTACTTATCAGCTATAAGCTTAGCCTTCCTCAGAGAGTATTACCTTTGTTGGTACATACATAATTATTTTAAAAGAGACAGACAGTCAGATAGACAGGCAGACAAAGAAGATTTACTTTCCCTTGATCAAGCAAATTCAGGCAGCAATGGAGTATCACTGATACCTGGATCTCCATTCAGAACTTTAGTGTCGTCTGTAACAAACTCCTGACAGCACCTCTAATAGGAAAAAAATGCTCTGCTGTATTATTTGGTATCAGATGGCCTGACTATATATTCCATAACTTTCCCCATAGAAGGCTGTATTGTTGTGCTCTGGGTTATTAAAAGGCAAATCACAAATTTCCTCTAGTTATTCTGACACATTGAAAATAGAAACCAACAGTTTAATACAAAGAATCTCACTCTTCACATAAACAATCTTTTATATTACATATATTCATTCTCTTATAAAGTATCTATCTCTGTTTTACATACATATTTTTACAGAAAACCTGCCAATGTAATACAAGGTTTTTCTATGTAACTGTCACATTTATGTAAGCTGTATTACAGACTGTACACTGCCTCCATTTCACTTATTCTTATCTTCCTCTAAAACCTGTGTAAGTTTACCTTGGAGGCTCTTCAGGACTTTAGCTTTTACTATTTTTATTATGTTATTGGTTTTGGTTTTCATAGGGCTCAAAGCAAACTGCTTTTGAGCACTGTCAGGATACAGAGTGAGTATCTCTCTGATAACACAATATAGTTAATACACCTAATAGGCATATCATCATTCCAGAATATCTGTCCAGTCAAACAGGGAAGAACACACAGCTTGCCTGCGTGATGTAGCTACATAGACACATTCTTTCTAATACAGTGGGAGAGACACAAAGGACCAGTATTTCAATAGTGGTATGTGCCCCCATTCATATGTTTTTATGTTTAATACAGTATGGAAATAATTTTAGTGTTTGCTACCAGTTTTCTCCAACCTGGAGAAAATTACTTCAAATGAATGTGGTCCATTTTACATCCTACATTCTTACAGGAAATTCTTGCAAATAAATACTGTATTACTGGGCAATACTAAAAATGCAGTGACAGGAGCCTTTTTCATGAATATTGTGCTCGAGGTAGTGACAACACCCCAGGGTTTGGAATAAAGCAGTTGCAGCTGGATGACAGCTTGGGAAAAGGTGTTTTTGCAGAGTGTCACATCATGCAGTTGGCATAATACTTGCCAATGATTGTGAATGTAAGTACAGCAACACCACTTCTTCCAGCTAGATCACAAGTCCCTTGATCTGCAGCTCAGAAGTGCTATGTGCTCTACAGTGTTTTTCATGTCAAATGAGGCAGAAGTATTCAAAGATAGCCGGACTATACAATGACTTTGTTTGGAAAGATTTACACAATGTATCTTAGGTCATCTCAACCATTACTTGTTACTTACTTTACTTGTTAACATTAAATTCATTCTAAGCTTTTGGGGAAAAGTATCTAAGCTTCCCCAAAGACTGTGTTCAGACTTCAGACTTCCTACCTATTGTTTAAAAGAAAAAGTAAAACGTCCTAGAGAAATGCAGCTTCTGTTCCCTTTCCAGCTGACAGCACAGTATCTATTACAATCAAAATCACTCTCATGGTCCAAATGCTCAGCATCTTCTGAAGACCCCACAGCAGTCCTATTACACTATAGAATGAAATGTGTAAGAACGAGCCAGGCACCTCCAATCAGCACAACTTGGCTGGGCTCGGAAGCTGAAGTCAGCTGGTAAATATCACCTTCCCCATCGCCTGCACCAGGGGAACCCTGTCCTCAGGTGGGCTCAGAAGATTTGGCGTCACGCAAACAGCCAGGTTGGAGGAGGTCATCCTGCATCCTGGGGCCATGTTTCTGCTGGAGTTTAGCAGCAAGGACACTGAGGGCCTGAGCAGAAGTGTGGTGATCCAGAGCTCCTTTTCTTCCTGGGAGCTGCAGAAAGACGAAAAACAGCCTGAGTGCCCACTGCTCCCCAGCCTGCAGGCAGAGGCGGGCCTTTCTTCTTATTTCACCAAACATTTGAAACTCAACCTCTTTGTTATCACTGTGGCCAAGACAGCCTTCTACTATCACATCTTCCATGAATCCTTCTTTATTCGCAAATAGCAAGTCTAGGAGGGCACCTTTCCTAGCACACCAAATCTTTGTGTAAAGAAATTTCCTTCAAGAAACTTAAGGAATTTCCCAGCCTTAGTCATCCCAACAGTGATAAGTATGGTATTCCCAGCAGATGTGTGGGAAATTGAAGCCTCCCATAATGACAAAGGCTACCAGTCCAGAGATTTCTCTTAGTTTCCTAAAGATTAACTCATCAGTGCAATCCTCCTGGCTGCATAATTAAGGGCAGGCAATCACAATGACATCTTCTTTATTTTCCACCCCCTAATTCCTACCCACAGGCTCTCTACCACATCAACATTACCTGTAAGGGCTGTAAAGCTGAACTTCTCCCATATATACGGTGCAACTTTTGAACCTTGCCTGCTCTGCCCATGCCTACTGAACAGCCTGTTCCGCCCTCCTGAACAGCGAACTACTCTTACCAGTCTGTCTCCTGTGAATCTGTAACTTATGTAGAGAAGATTTAGTGTCACTGGTGCAATGTTCACTTGAAGCATAATATAAATTTTGTTTTGGCAAATGAGTGCATACAACTGTCCAAAAACAGTGTGTCTGGTGACACACAAAATTTGCAAATACTCAAGTTCTTGATAACAATCCCTTCAAGAATTAAATTTTTTCCCTGAAATTCCAAAAGTACTGCTGTCATAACTCAGCAGAGACAGCCATAGCCCACTCATAAAGCTCTCCAAGTTAAGCATTGTTCTTTCCCTTTGCACGTGACAGCTGAATCCTGGAAGTATAGTCAGGGAACATTATCAGCCAGCCTCAACACGTGATAGAGTACTAAAGGCCACCATTTCAAGCGGTAGCCAGAAATTATGAAATCCCCCCAATAACACACTAGATGCCCAGGCTGGGATTCAGCTCCTCTGACTTTAGCCAGTTATATTGCTGTCTTGGGTTGCAATGCAGACTGGAACCAGGGGTGTGTTCTATTATCATCTGCTGAAACTAGGTGAGGAGGTATTAATGGGCCAGCTATTAAAGCCAGAGGGGACAATGTTCTTTATCTCTTCCATGATCCATCCTCCCTCTAGGGGATAACTTCTGTTAATGGACCATTAAGGCTCACCACATGACTGATCACATTACATCATCCCATTGTGAGATGCTCCACCCAGTGGGAGGAGCCAAGCATTTCAACCTGGATAAAAACCTGACAGTCAGAACACCAGCCAGCCTGTTTTCCACTGGATTCCCAGAGGAAGACTGGACCCATCTTGCCATCACTGGACCCTTTCTAAAGGATCATCTCTACTCCAACAGAACCACATCTATCACTCCAGGAGGACTTATTTTGGACTGCTTCCAACACCCTGACCAACAGGGTGTCAGGTCATATTCTGACTCAGTGTTCCTAGGATTTTTGTTTGGTTGTTTGCTTGGGTTTTTTTGTACTACTACATTTGCTTTTTTAGTATTCCTCGTAAAGAACTATTATTTCTATTCCCAAATCTATGCCTGAAAGCCTTTAATTGCAAAATTATAATGATTTGGAGGGAGGGGGTTTACATTCTCCATTCTAAGGGAAACTCCAGCTTTCCCTGGCAGACACTTGTCTTTCCAAACCAAGACAATTGCAGATATTCATATTAAATACTTGCTAAAATCCCATTATAGTCAGCGTAGTGACAAGTGATCTCTGCTATCTTGAAGTAGGCATCTTTATGACTCCTTTAGACTTTATGTAGAAGGGTCTCAGTTCTGTTTTCTACACACAGGTGCCATAATGCCATTTAAGAAGCCATAATGAAGCTGGCACCTAAAGCCTAGCAGATGTGACACAGGACCTATGGACAGTCTTGTTCTTATGAGAGAGCATCTGGAATCGAGAGGGAATACCTATAGAAACTCAATTCATACACAAATGATGCCAAGGAGTAGGCTGTTGCATCAAGCTCTTGATATCTACTTAGTACAAATGCTGTGTGGATACTGCCTGTAAACAAACACACAGAAGCTAGACTAAGCTAAATCCCACTCCAGTTTTAGTTCCCTCTTCTGCCAAGGACATTTGTATCCTGTATCACCTTAGCTGAGACCTGATGAGAGCATTCTAAATTCATTTTCTGTAAAAAACATGTTATTAAGAGCAAATATTGGAGAAAAAAATACTTCTTTCCCTTTCTTCTATTTCTTGTTCAAACTGTGTCAGTTTGGCAAGGTTCAGGAAATACAGTGTCAAGTACTTATTTAAATAAGTTTTTTTTACATTTTAGAAAAGGACATGTCTTGTGCCTGTAAATTCCTAGAAAACACTTGTTATTTAAGAAATTATATTAATATGTGACTTTTCTAAGTAATATAAGACATCAGCTGAAGTGGGGAGACATTTTAAAGTAAGGTATCAAAGAGTAAAGGCACAGCTCTACCTCTTATTCCTGCTGTCCTTTTAATGGGAGAGCGAGTTTCACAGATAGTGATTGGCAAATTAGCATGCCGAAGCAACAGGCTGTGCCAATACAAATGCCTGCCTGCAGCCAGTTACCTGTGCAGTACGAGTTTACCACTGGATTGAAAAAGCACCAAGCAAATGATAGGTCTCAGTGAGTTTTCAAGAGACCTTCCAGCAAGACAGAATCACAGAATCAATTGGGTTGGGAAAGACCTTTGAGATCATCAAAAGTCCAACCTATGACCTAACACCACCTTTTCAACTACACCATGATACTAAGGGCCACAATCAGTCTTTTCTTAAACACCCGGACTAGCTGGTTGGCAGAAAGAAATCACGTCCCCTTGTCACCGTCAGTCTTTGCTGTCATCTGTCTTGCTTTTCCACAAGAAGTTTCTTCTCAGAGCTTTTCCTGCCCCTTTTTCATCATTCATTTTGGCCCTTCACCCCCAGAAATGGCTTTTGGATTGATAATCCACGTTTTTGTGTGGTAGACACACAGCAGATGCCAGCTCACCCTGACACTGTCTTACTTTTCTACCCTGTTCCTCAGGCTTTGAAGAAAATGTAAACATAAACAATTAAGAATATCCTTAATTGGAGCCTGAATCCCACTGAAATCATATGCTTGAAAGATTTAGCTAGAGTCCCTGAACTGGGTTAAAATTTGGGATCTCATTATATTCTTTAGTGTATTCTTTTCAGCTCTTTAGCTCCATTTATAGGCTCTGTCTGGAGGAACAATTTAGTAATTTTTTTCATAAAGACTGCAAATGCAGAACTCATATTTTCCCTACATTTTTTTGAGTGGAAGGTTAATTTTTCAGGTCTTGCTGAAAGCAAAATTGCCTCTGTGTAAGTTTCCCTTAATGCAGACTTCATCTCACTCCCTAAGGTAATAGAAAATTAAGGTTCTATAGAAATCAAAAGTATAGGATGAAAAATAATGATGATAAGCAAATTATATCCCTGACGGGAAATAAATTTAAAAAAATATGGAATACAGACCATTTGGCTAATTGACTTAGATTAAGTGATATTACTCACCACTTCATTGGAAATACATGTTACCGAAGAACAGTAGATATTGCAATGTTGAAGTAAAATTTTCTTGTATCCCTAAGAAAGTCTTCCAGCACTTTTATCAGAGGCTGTGGTACTAGATCATTAGGATTATTACCATTTTAAAGTTATGCCAAAACCTTTGAAAAAGAATTTTAATAGGCCAAGTTGGCATCATCATCTCCCCATGCTTGCTGAACTTGGACTCATATTCTAAACCACTAAGCTTCTACAGCAGTGGGAAAGCCACCCTGAGCTACTATCTACCTTTTCTCAGCAAAAATTTGAGCCTTTCTTCCTAAGGAGTTCAGGTAGAACAAAATTCTAACATCTTGCCAGCCTGAACTGGGGAATGTTGATTTTTTTTTACTTTATTAGCATATAAATACAATAAGCTTCTGTGCTTAGTTAAACATAATTTTAAAATGCATTCTACTTCACTAAAATTTGTATGTCATCTCTTGAGGACATTAGGAAAGTACAGCACTGGATACCAGCTACTTTTAAATTGTCATTTATGTGACTTCATAAAGTTCCCTTTCTTATCAGAATACCTAAAATTCTGTCTGGTCAACACAAACCTAGTCTAAGCAGCCTCTTGAAATCTGAGTTTAAACTGGTCTTTTCAAGAAGAAGTGAAAGAGAAAGCCCTAGAAATCAGAGGGGGTAGAGAGAGTCTTTTAAACAGCTATTTATAAATTTCTATTTCATAGCAGTATGTTGAAGCTGCCAAGTAAAGGAAAGTTGACATTGCAGAAGGTGCATAATCATGTGAGGAGTACTTGTGCTTTGGAACAGGAGATTAAAATATATTTGAGTATGCTGTGCTTCTAAAAATACCTGGTTCTATTACCAAATCTTCTGGGGAAGAAAAAACAATTTCAATTAGAGATTTATTTATAACAGTCAGATTTCAGTAAGAAGACCTCAAACTACAATGTAAGCTTCATTTGTGACAGTGTTTAACTTCTGAAAATCATGTACATTAGAATGAGACCAGAGAGGCTTTCAGTACTTTACTCACGAAGTTAATTTTGCTCTTATTGAATTTGAAACATTATGGGATATGGCTCCCTGCCTTATAATGCATTTGAGATACAATATATTGGTAAGAGTCTAAAGAAACGTCTACTTAGACATTCCATGTAGTTTTCAGACTACACCACTACCAAAACACTTGGAGTTGGAGAGATGGACAAGGTACAGCGTATAAGCCAGGTTCTCAGAAGTGTAACAACCATGTTGCTCTGTTTGTCCCCTTAAACAGCAACTACATTTTCTAAAGCTCCTACACAGGTAAATTTTGAAGTGGAAAACACTCAGCTTTGAGATGTTTCAGTGCATCTTGACATGTACTCCTGGATCTCAGATAGTTTTCAAGATCTGGACACCTTCCTGAAACAGAAATCTTTCTGCAAGTCTTTATGAGAATCTGGAATATGTTTTGTTACTACTATGCCTATAAACTCAGGGTTCTGAGACAAGTGATAGAAATTAAGCCACTGTAGTGAGAAGCTGTTCTTGCATATATAATATGTGGTATATAAATTGTTCTGTTTTTCAAAACATCATCTTTCAAGGTATCCCACCTAAACTACACAGAATGGTAAGAAGCCCAAGCAGTATCTGGAGTGATTTCACATGCTTAAGAAAGACTAATTTTATTCAGTCAAAACTGGTATCAAATACTGTAGTAAGTGAGATACCATATCTTAGCCTTTTATCCTCTCTCTCATCTTGCTCAAAGTGTAAACACAGAATCAGACCATCTATGGAAGTGGTTTCCTCTTCGCTCTATGCCTTCCATCATTCCATCTGGAGAGGAGAAGGGGTATCTATCTTAGTCTTCTTTCTTATCTTCTATCTTAGTTCTTCTTTTTTAACACCACATCTCTATTTCTTATAGGACTCTGTTGGGTTTCCCACAGAGCTATTTTTGGAAAAAGTCTCTAATTAATATTCTACATAAAGAGAACTGGAGTGAGATTCCAAGTCTGATCCAGTATTTCCCACTTAGAAATTAGTAAATTGTGAAAACCTAATTTTCTATTGAAATTACTTATCCAGTTTTCACAGAATAAAAGAAAATCCACATGAGTTTTTGCCAATTAAACAATACTTTTCCTGAAATATGCAGGATTTTTGTGCCTTTTGGCCATCTTCTGTTCCATGAGCATGATTCCTTGACCAAAATGTGTCACCTTTGCCAGTATTTCTGAGGGGTTCCTTGGGATTTTTAGTTTCTTTTGCTCTTGAAGGATTCTTACTGAGGAATAAATGAAAACAAGAATAGTACTAAGAGAAGGGAATCTTTTTTTTCCCATTCCCAATAAGACTGGTAAAAAGTCTCATTCTGTCAAAAGCAAACCACTTTGTATTTCAGTCAAATACTTCTTCCCACTTCCTAGCCTCAATATCCCTCGCTTTTGCTGTCTAATTCACCCTTCCCAAATCCTTTAGTGAGGTGATGGGAGGTGCTGTAAGTTGGGGTTGTGTGACATTTTCCACCTGCTGTCATGAGGAGGTGCTCACTCTTAGTGTGGATGCTGCCAGGACCTGGCTGTAACTATCACAGCACATCTCATAACCTCTGCTAAATAGGACACTTTGCAGGTTCTGCCTCCCTAGAACTACCAGTTAGGTCCAGTGCTGGCTCCCTGTTGTTCTCAGGTGAAGGTGTCCAGTCCTACAGGAAGGACTGGAGAAGAAACGTCCCATGCTTACAATAAAGTAGCAGACATTACTCTGATTTTAAAAAGGAGGGGGAATGTGGAGTCTCCAGAGATTAAAAAAGGTTTAATTGTCCATCTTTTCTCAGAGCCAGGGTAGATAGGTAAGGGTCATGGGGGAGAAAAGGCAATTGAATAATACTCTGTCATTATTACTGCAGCTTTCTGTTCTAATTCTGGTTTGGAAACAGAATGACCAAAGTCAATGCACTTTAGGCTTATGTTATTTCCGCATTTACAAAAGAGATATGTATGTGAAAACTGTGTTCTTTGGGACTTAGAAGCTTCTGATGAATACAAAAAGACACGCTGTAAAGTAGCTCGTAGTACAGAACAACATCTGATCATAGCCTCGATAGAAGTCCAGACAGCTTTTTCAAGAGCCTTCAGCTAGAAAGCCAACTCTAATCAAAACTGATGTCTCAGCAGAAATAATATATTTACATATGAGAATAGCCATGCTGAAAGGAAATGCATTTTTAAAAACAGTGAAACAAACACAAGAGAATTTTTTTGAAATCCATTGATGCCAACATAGGATATATCAGCAGTCAGAAAATAAAATGCATTAACATTCTCAAAGTATATAGCTTATACAAAAAATACTTATGATTTTTAAACTCACTTTACATTCAGGGATCCTGGCAAAAAGCAGTGTGGTGAAAGATTCCTTGCAGACATGGACATCTAGGTGCCACACAGAGCAACTCTGAGGCAGCCCAAGGGGCCGAATCCGTTTGCAGCCCCAGGAACAAGATGACAAACGTGATCACACTGAGTGCTCTTGGCTTCACCTTGTCCTGCCCTACATCTCCTGCTGTCCTGCACTGAGCACCACGCAGATGCATCTTGGCTAAGATTAAAAATGTCAGTAAAGACCAGTTGAGAGTGGTCATCGTGATACAGGAGTGATTGAGCTCTTTAATAGGATGGGATTACTAATTTGCTGGGCTTTTGTAGTGTAGTGTATTTAACAGTTGGCATTAAAGACCATAATGTGTTCAGAGGATTTTTGTATGCCTAATTCATCTCACATCACCTGGTTGACATCATTAACTATTTCTGCCTTTCAGCAATTGCATACAGACCTAGCACTGCAAAACTGGCATCCAAACCTTGCATCTTGCTCAGTATTTTGTCTTTCCGGATGACAGGAGATATTATAGTGCCAACATCCATTTTCATTAGATTTTCCATCCTCACTTTAAACTAGAGACTTTGCAAAGTAGAAGATATTACATACACACATATTATTAAAAAGTCAGAGAACATTTACAAAAAAAAAAATCTATATTTAGCAGAATATGCATTGAGGTAATATGACATTTTATTGTGTTTAAGAATTGGCTCCAAAAGCAGCATGGTAGCAGCTACCACTCTGTCTGCCTCTCGCATAAACAAAGCTGATCTACCCAGGATTCCTATCCTGACTATTCCTTCTGGAGAGTACTAGTTTAGAGCAGTGACAGTGCATTCCCTGCAATAGATCTCCACAACTGACTAATATTTTTATATTCAGGTTTATAATTCAGATAGAAATATACCTGAATTAACACATATCCAATTTGTAGTCATGTTGCTGTATAGGTATGACCATCACCCTACAACAGCACTTGCAGTAAGATTCCAAACAAATGTTTGCAAGTGTTAAAAGAAAGCTGCAAAGTGTTTTGGTTCATATTATTGTATGCCAGTGAAAGAATTTTTAAGATGCACTTGAGGGCATTGAAAATGATGGCAGAGCGAGGCAAAGTTTTCCCATGTAAGTGGATTGGAAAAGAGCTGTCCCCTATATTCCAGTGCTGAGAACTGGACCCTTGAAGTGATGATGATGAGCTCCTCTGCCTGTCCTTTTGGGAAACATTGTTCAATGAATGAATTACTGGACTGCACAGGTCACCAGACCAAAATAGTGTGAATTGGCAGAGAGACAACTTCCGTTAGTGGCAGCTCAGAGTTTATCCTGCAGAGGCCAGACCAGTGAAGTTCTTCAGTATAGGCTCTGCTGCAAAAGGTGAAACAACTAACTGCCTTTCTTTCATAACCTCTTGCAGCTTATTCTTTTTAATTCAATCTCCGAGAGTAAATGCAATTACAGCTGCAGGAAAAGTAGAATCAGTGAGGTGGAAAGGGGACATTTCTTGAAGTTTTCATAATTAAATTATAGCCATTACCAGTGTAAGCAGAAAAACTGTAAATCATTCTAGCATACAGATCCAAACACAAAATGTTAGCTTTCTTCCTAATTCATTAATTTCTCCACACTCACATTGCTAGTTATAATTACTCCAATGGAATTATTAATTGGAAATTATTTTGCATCAGGCAGTTGGAAGACATGAAGCTCCCATCTGAAATAAAAATCTGTTATGACATTACAACTACTGTTATGGTTGTATAGTAATGTAATATGATTAACTGTACCAAAGATATACAAGTAGGACTAAGCAAGCTAATTAACAGTACTGTTTATCATGTCCTTTATTCTGTTAATACTCTACAATTTGTTCCTTCCTCAACAATTTTATTTATAGAAGGAATACATTTTTCTTATACTGATAAGAATTTTTGTTATGACAACATATTTACATTTTTAAGTACCTTTACAGTGTTTTAGACTTGATTGAGAAGTTCAGCCTGGGAGGGGTTAGAATTAATGCATGAGATCAGCTTGAAAAGTGTCCCAAATAAAACAGAGTACATTCAGAAAAAATAATATAGAATATAAAAACACAGAATCATTAAAGTTAAAAAGAATTCCAAGATCGAGTCCAACCTTTGACCTAACACCACCATGTAAACAGAACCATAACAGTAAGTGTCATGTCCAGTCAATAATGTGTAATAATGAAAATTCATATATGGTTTAAAAATAATATTTTATCTTTCCAAATTCAATGGCGGAAATTGCTATGGGCACCGCTGCTGGGAAGTGGCCATAATATTTCTTTCTGAGGTCTTTTTTTCCTTCCATCACTATGCTCCCACATTTTTCTCTCTAGCCGCAGAGGAAGGATCCTTGTCAGACAAGGGCACAGTTGTATAAAAAGGCTCCTAATGAAGCCCTCACACTCTGGTGTCATGAGTGTCCTTGGTTACAACAAAGTGACTCTGAAGAAAACCTGGATCTGAATGCTACAACCTTCAGGAAGAAAAGCTTTGGATCCTCATGTGAATTTTATCACTTGGTCCTATATCTATTTAAAACTATGTTATTACAAAATGCTCTGGAATAGCTCAAGAGGAAAATCCTTGCTCAACAGAAGCATTGCATGGTAACTTAATCAAACCTTTTCCATTTGCAATATAGGCTGTCTGCATCAATCTACATTATTAATGATCCCAAAGAGATCAGAAGAATGTGTTTTATGAGGAGGAAGAAATAGCTAAGGGAAATACCAAGTCTGATTCACCAGGAACACAAACCACAAAGGGGAATATGAATCGTAATTATGAAAACCCCAGACACTACAGTGATACTTCTTGCCCAGTAATTTAATGTCACTTATCTTAGTATGTACCACGCTTAACAATTCCAGATAGGATGTATACAGAGTGAATTTACAAGACCTTGCTCTGAGTCCTTGAGAAAACTGGAGCAGGAGGACAGCCACTCAGGAGGAGGCTGCCTCATCTGCCCTACTTTCAATAGCAGAAGCACCTTTTGCTGGTAGGGTAGGGCTGTGCTGTAGTGCAATTTGAATCCTTTTTTTTTTTTTCCCAAAATATGTGGGACCAGGTGGTAGTGGCAGAATCTTCTCCTTTGTGTGTAGCTATGCCGTAATTTGTGCAGTCCTGGCCATTGGAAAGTGTGGCCTGAGAAGCAGCAGAAACCACACTCTTCCTTCAGCAATAAGGTGTATAATGAATTCAGATGTTCGTCAAACGGTATGGGAGAAATTCATACATACCCCATGATTTACAAAGTCTGTAGCTGTGATTATTATAAAATGCTTATACAAACTGTAAATCAGTGCATTCCTGGTGCTTTATCAACCATCAAAGAAGTCTAATTTGAAAGTAAAACGAATGCCAAATGAAACCAGGCTTCTCTGAAGCAAAGCAGTTTGAAAGTACCTGATGGACAGATGGATGGATGGATACACAAGGCAACTCCAGTGGGACTCTTCAGACCATAAAGTAGACAGCAAATAGTACAAAATCAAACCGTCTCCTTAATTTTCTAGTTTTCTGTACCCTGAAAATACTGCTTTCTGAAAGCTGATGTTTTCAGTAGCATTTGTAGCTGATAAAGCTACAGTTCTTTACAGTTCTGAATAGGCAAGTTACATTTTAGATAGAAAAAGTAGCATTAAACCAGTACTCAATCCAAAGGAGGTTTACATTTTCTACAGTAAAGTTGAAATTGTTTTCTCTGTGTCTACAGAGCCTAAGAGCTATTAAAAAGTTTTCCTTAAATAAATAACAAATATCTATTCATATCTGACAGAGACTGTAATATTCAAATACATCTTTAACATATATTAATAACTTAAAAATATGAAAGAAGGGTATAACACTTTAATTATTTTTCATTAAAACTCTTAGGGGCAGGAGTGCCCCCAAATATGTCATTAGCTCAAAGGTGTTTTCACCACTGTACAATCTTGATCAAAAGAGCAGTGTTCAAATCTCATTCAGCTGCATGTTCAAGAAATGATTGGCAGTGAAGATATTTATGTGAAAAACGGGGTTCTGTGTATTTTGGGGCCAAAGCATGAGTGTAGTCTGTGGTAATAAACAGCTTTGTATCCTATTATACGCTGACAATCCACTTTTAACTTAGCAATCCCCAACATAGCTGGGTTTTCCAAGCAGGTAGAAAGCCGTGCTTAGCTATTCTAAAGGGTTTTTCTGAACCAAAGGGATAAAGACCATGAACATGACATTTTCACTAATGCCAAAGGAAAAGTTTGCTTTGGCTGAAGACCCTAAGAAATGTTGCTGGAAAGATAGAGTGCAATAGAGAGAAAATGTGGAATTCACACTCATCACCCATCCAGTGTGCTTTGACCCAGAACTTCTTAAGTTGTGTCAGCTGGGTAGTTCTCACTGTAGAAAGTAGGAAAAACTTGGAGCCAGGTATTTGATAGTCCTATTATAAAGCAGATGTGCAGAAACTTTTGTGACCTTGTCAGCTATTTGAGTTTTTACAAGGTTTTTATGTTATTTTTATTCGGGTTTAACTTGGAATTGAGCGTGATTCAAGCATACTGAACAATGTTAGAAAATGCTAATGCTATAGGTCAATCAACAAAATTAGAGTTCTGGGACAAGCTGGCAAAGGCATATTTCAAGATCTCCCCCAAACCAGAATCTGTTACTACTTACTGACACTCAGGTTTGGAGGCTGGTAGTAATAGAAACTTGTACTGGTGATCACTATTTTCCTTCCTTCCTTCCTTCCTTCCTTCTCAGAATTATTGTAATGGCAGAATCACAATGTGGGNGTCGCTACTTGTAGAGGTGCGCGCTTTTTTCCTTCCTTCCTTCCTTCCTTCCTTCCTTCTCAGAATTATTGTAATGGCAGAATCACAATGTGGGAATGTAGTCATACACCAGGAAAGAGCTTGTGATAGTGCAAGGCATCTTCTTGGATATCGAAGGGAACCCAATCCTGAGCAATCATAAGCATTACGTAGTATAATCGCTTCTTAAAATGAACTAGTTTCTTTTAAAAATTGATTAAATTTAACTCCCAATACTCCTTTAGAAATTCAGTTTCAGAAGCTCCTTTCCCCGACATTTTAAACATCTGCTTAATTCCAATCTGAATTTATTCAAGGCTACTTTATATCCATTTCCTCTTGCGCCAGCACTGTACCTCATCTGAAACAGTTCTTCAAAGTCCCTGATATATTTATAAGAGCAATTACATCCCTTCTCAAATCAATCTTACTTTGCTAGAATAAACATAGTTTTCTAAGTATTTTTTGATAAGAATGCTTTCCATTTCCACAGTCATCCCAGTAATAATAAAATCTTAGAGTGGTTCGGGGTGGAAGGGATCTGAAAGATCATCTAGTTTAAACCCCTCTGCCACAGGTAGGGACACCTTTCATTAGACCAGGTTGATCAAAAACCTATCCAGCCTGGCCTTGAACACATTTACCGATGGGGTCATCCACAACTTCTCTGGGCAACCTGTGCCAATGTCCCACCACCCTCACAGTGAAGAATTTCTTCCTTATATCTGATCTAAATCTATGCTCTTTCAGTTTAAAATTATTACTTTTTATCTTGTCATTACAGGTCCTTCTACAAAGTCCTCCAGTTCTCTTGCGGGCCCCTTTAGGTACTGGCAGTGTACTGTAAGTCTTTCACTGGTTTAATTCCTTTTGAATTTGGGCAATCAGAACTATGGACAGTATTCAAGATGAGATCTAATTAACATCTTTTAAATAGCAGAAATATTTCTATGTCTTTTACTGGGAAGATTTCACCAGAACGATATACATGTTTCACAGATGTATGTCAGGCACCCTATGACAACACTCAGACATTAAATAATCAATTCTCTCCATGCTCATTTCCTGCTGATGAGCTCCCCCGGGTTTCTCTTCCAATTCCCCCAGCAGAAGAGATTTCCCTCAGCTATAGCCTTGCACTGGAAATGTATAGAAAATTATCCTATTTCAGACACTTCAGTCTAACTCTTGTACAATAGCCTGCAGCTCTGTCATGTTAGTGTTGCCTCTTGGAACATCAGCATACTTCATTATGCAAAGGCTGTTGAATGACAAAAGTAAATAAGATGAAGCTTGCAGAACACCAATAATTTCCTATCAGTACAGGTTTTCCCTTGATCCATCTTTCAGTTGTTTCATCAATCTGCATATCACCTGCTTTGCTGAAGTCACATAGAAGCTCTGCACTCCATCCATAAAAATATCTTCTTTTTTCCAAGTCAGCTCAATTTGCCACATCCACCTTCTGTGAACCTTGTTTGCTATAATTATCATTATTCTGTTTGCTTAGATGTTGCTTATTCCTTCCTATTTAGCTCAGATCAGTTCACTTTCCTTGAATACACCCCCTTAACTTGCTAGTGATGTGTACTCCGTGTAGTTTCCTGGTTACTTAAAATTTTTATTCTGTCTGGTACTTTCCTTTTTAAGCCACAAAATATTATAGACAGTACCCAAATGGTTTGAAACCCTGAACCTATTCCAGAAATAGGGAAGGATAGTCAGACTTCAAAGACTTTATCTTTCTGGCCTGCTGCCCACATCAAATATCCTTCAGAGACAGAGAATAGCAGCCTTAAAAAAAATTATATTCTTTGGCCTTTTCCCAGCCAGCACACCTGAGGCTTTTCTCAGAAAATTCCCAAAGCACTTTACAGAACTGTAGCTAAAGAGTCTTCTCGAGGTTAAGTCCTAACCTCTCTGGCAGTCTCCCCACCTTGCCTGGTCTGGAACTTATATCCCACTCTTGTGAGTGAGTCACTGAGCCACGGCTGGGCAACTTCTTGCTCTCTGTTAGCCCCATTCTGCTTGTTCATGGCAGAATGTATCCCATTGCAATCACATATACTTTAAATATACAGACAACTGTGGTCCCACCTCATCTGTGGGCTTTTTCATATTTATGTCAGGTAAATTATTGCTATAAATGAAAAAAAAAATAAAGTGAAAGAAATACTTCAGAGAAATAATACAAGTTGGTACAATCAGATATAAATATTGAAAAACAAAGAAAAGTGATATAACATGCAGATCTGAAACAGTCAAAAAGAGATTCCTTTTGGAAGTACTAGAAATGCCACTATCCATCTGACTTAAAAAAAGAAAAAAAGGATTATACAGCACAGTATAACTCTATAAGCTGTAAAAATGGTTATCTCAATTTCATAGCCCTGAAAATAACCATTTGATTTAAAGAGATGGAAGGATTACAAAATTTTTCGTTACTACTGAAAGCATAGAGTATAAAATAAAACATCAAAAAAAGAGTCCTTTTATGTGAAGATTAAAATTCCAATGATTTCATGTCTCATAAGGATATTTTTTTACCTTTTCTCCCCCTCAATTTCTCTTATTTGTAGAGTATTGTCTAACAGAAAACGTTCTTTTCTCTGTGGAGCACCACAAAAGTGCCTCAAGGAATTTAGCCAGACAAAGTGAGACAGATGTGTTAAACAGATGGATGCCAGGGAAGTGGCTTGGTTTCTTAAACAATGGATGTGAAGGACTGGAGAGTAAGTGGAACAGAGTCTTGGCTGGACGGAATTAGGGGAGGGGGTCTTTCATCTTACTGTAAAGGAAAGCAAGAAAACCACCTATTCCATATTGATAAACCAATGCCTTAACTGTCAACTCTTCTGAATAATCTAGAGTGCATATTCCTCACATTGGCCCACAGCTCAAAGCTGTCTTAAGCAGTAAACCTTAAGCACAAGGTGCTGCAATCTTGCTTCAACCCTTAAAGATAATGAACTAAGCACAAATGCACGTCCTAACCAGGTGAATGCAGAAATGCATATCCTAACCATGCATCCTCCCAGTGCTGCCAGAGGCTGCCGATGGTGCCCTCGTCAGCTGCAGGTCTGCAGCAAACGTGCACACAGTGTCACATCCACAATATGCCTGGCAGGGCATGCCTGGTAACTTGATGTTTACCATTTGTGAACTTCATGGTATTTGTATGAAGCAGAGCAATTGCAAAGTAAAAAAAGCAAGTTTTAGTCCCATGAAGCATTTGGGAATGCAGTCTGCATTCAGTAGCCAAGTGATTTTGGTGAGCCACATATAGGTCTCATTCAAGACATCCTTTGATGCTTTGAAAAGCTCTATTCATTGTCTAAGAAATAAAAAAAATAGTTCTCGTACATCTCACTTCAAATTCCCTAAAAAGACTTAATTATAAAAAGATGGATGCTCAATGTTGTTTTGAAAATTATCTTTTAAAAGTATGTCTGGTCTGCTGCTTAATAATTGATCTTTCTCCAAACCAGCAGGCACATACAAAATCCTGGATGTAGTCATGTATTCTTAGAGATAGGCTGAGCACTACATTTCCCAGGTTTTACAAAATTAGTTCTGTACCTCTTTAAAAATTGATCTGTCACAAGGTTGTTCCTGAAGTCTACTTTTTATTTTTCATGTGCCAAGCATAAGATATATATGCTGAAGTGTGTAAAACTGAGGCAGTCCGAAAGGAGTAAGTAAGAAGTACATCCTGGTTCTATCAAGGTTTTTAGACATAAGATTCATTACAAAAAAATTAACACCACCTTACCCTTATTATCTCTCATAGGTTACATCATGAGTTTTGAACCAGTGGAGTTATACTGGATAATTACTACAGCTTAATAAAAGAAAACAATTTCCGTTTCTGCAAACAGATGTTTTTATTATCAGATCATGCCTACACACAGAAAACAGAAATTCTTTATTGCAATGTGATAATACCCAGGAACTATTTAGCCACATAATCCTAATATTTCTGTATTTTGCGCTTTTTAAAGAAAATACCAAGTGGACTGCTTTCAACTGTCTCAGAAAGTCTTTACTTCCTCCATGAGATAGCAGAGCCATGCTTTAATCTAGAGAAACACAGACTATAGTTCTCAGCATCTAGGAAAGCGCACATTCCTGACCATTACCTTCATCAAGAATCAAGGGGTGATAAAGGCCATCGATAATTTTTCTCTGCGGCTTTCCTTTCACAGACCCATCAGTCACTTAATCAGCACTAGCAGCTCCTTTGCCCTGAAATTCACATTACATTTAGGTGCTGAAAAGGTTTAAAGAAGCGTGGCTAAAACAAAAATATCACCTGTGAAGAGAAAATAAAGGAGGCAAAGGCCACATGCAGCAATCTCTGTACTGAATTCCCAGTTACTTCCTGGGGAGTTATCTACCACCATTAGGCACGTTCCTTTTGATGTCCCAAGGCCTACAGGAATGTAAATAGATATGTACATATGTAAATATGCGTATTTATAGGGGCCTCAAGGGAAAGAAGCTTTGAAAGAGACGCTGTTTGCTCTGGCAATTATGTGGGACAGATATTGGTGGCTGGTTAACAGAATAAACAAGAGGGGTGGGAAAAAGATGAGATGTGAAATAATGATATTTTCCAACAGGGGCACAGAATAGGCTGGGACATGATGTTTAATTTAAATTTATAAGAGGTGGGGTTCCCTAGAAATAAGAACTCTCATAAGAGCTGGTGATGCACAACTTCCTTGACCTGGCAGGATTTTTCCTTTTCCATTTGATGACACATAAGGAGGAAATCCATGTGCCTTAGAGATGTAAGACTGCTGTTATTTTGCAGCTTTCTCTACCTGAGTGTGTGAGATATGACAATATTGCGACCATGATCATCAGCATCAGTGTGAACATCTTGGTGTGTTTCATGTTCTCTGTGAACAAAATAGGGAGCACAGTTTTTTCTTAGATTGTATCAGTATATGTTGTGAGAGCCTCAAGTGGATTTTGAGTAGGGAGCCAGGCTAATGGTAAAGTCACAGACATTTCAGTATAATTTCTGACTTGCATTTGCTGTAGCAGCACCCTTTTCACTTTCTTTTCTCCTAGTCTGTTTTCCTTTTCTTCCCTTTCCTAGGATCATTTCTCTGCCTCTCCCTCAAATCTCTTCTTTCTTGAAACCTCCCTGAAATCATTACCCTAGGTGCTGCAAACTCCCCTACCTCCTTTTCTGCCCTCTCTTCCTAATCTGTGCATTTCCCACCTAACGGGAAAAGCCAGAAAAAAATTGCAGTCAGCACAGTTCATTGCTAATGCTTCAAAAGGAATATCCCCTCTTGCATCCGTAGGTCTTTATATGCTGTATAGGTCTGTAAGAGAAACAAGAAGAGGCAAGGTCTGAGCAGTCAGGGGCTTGGGAGGAGCTCTGCAGACGAAAACAGAGGCGAACTACAAAGTTTGAAGGCACTGGCTGTTTGTTGATCTGAGCTGTGAT
The DNA here is from genome assembly GCA_013397315.1 of Donacobius atricapilla. Lineage (NCBI taxonomy): Eukaryota > Metazoa > Chordata > Aves > Passeriformes > Mimidae > Donacobius > Donacobius atricapilla. The sequence goes on from WBMY01005669.1 coordinate 1,625,626, forward strand.
CTACACTCAGTATGCCAATGTTTGAGACTGCAGTCTGCCCATAAACCTCACAAGCATTCCAGGTGCCTGAACATCTGCAGATAGGTGTGTTTCAGGAAGAGAGTTCTGCAGGTTCCTGGATTCTGTAAATGGTCTTTCTAGACCTGTGAGCCCTTGTGGCTGGGCTAAAGATCTCCATCCCTATTTCTTGCCTGAAACTACTCAGGTTTGAATTTTTCCCCTGACATACATGGTCTGGTTGAATTTCCTATGAAAAAGATTTATTTAAATTTTAATAAACCATTTGTTTTATAGCATTTTCCCCATGATTTGCAGCAGATTCTGAAATGTCAATTAACTTGACAATAAAGCCCTTTCAAAAATAAAATAAAGCTTTATTTAAACAGTCAAATAATCATTTAAATTATAAATTAAGTGGAACTAAGATTATTCCCTCTATTTTCATTAGTAGAAGAACAGTTGAGAATTAATTGTGTTGGTTTCTCTTCAAACTGAGGGAGGGAGTTCTAAAACATCCTGCTTTAAATCTCCATTAAACAGTTTCAGATGTATTCAGTAGAGCCAGGCACTTAATTTCTAGCCTGCAGAGGTTCCACAAGGATTCTGGGAGCTACTAAACACTGGAAAGATGTGGGTTTTCTTCTTGGAATTACCTTTGATAATGAGGCTGACTTTCTTCCCTTGAGATGGCTGATCAAACTAGCAGGAAAAATGTCTGTGCCTTACTCCTCAGAGATGTCCCAAAGCTATAAGAAAGTGAACAGGTTGTTTCCTGAGTGCTAGTCAGCTGGGCAAGAGCCAGGAGCTGGAAACTGCTGCGACGTACAGCACTGAAATAGAGATCATGCAAAGAGAGCACAAAAACGTCACAGTGAGAGACAGTGAGCAAAAGGAAGTTGATTGAGATTTCAAACTTTTCTGGTGACTGAGGATTGCAAAAGCATTTTACCCCTAATCCAGAAACTAAAGAGGAGCTTTCCCTGAGGGCTATACATATTTTTGTCTCTTCCATATTGAATTATATGGGATTATTCCAGCTGCTCAGCAGCAGTCAGTTACACAGGCTATGTTGCCCTAAGGGACCTAGGTGCAGCAAAGGACATTGGGATGCAATAGATAGATGAGTTTGTATGAGTTTGTTTAGAACTTCTTTTCAGCTACCTACTGCAGAGGGGACAGGGCTGTTTGCTTATATAGTTGCTCATCTGTTTGGTTGTGCTTTTTTTAGATTTTAGTTACATTTTGGATGTTTTGCAACCAGTCCAACTACTCTAAATTACTGTTCTCACATTTGTGTGAAGTCTGTAACTATCAGGGAACTCTTGAAATTTGTAAAATTAGAATGCCTTTCATTCATAAGTCACAAGCACTCGATAGCCTCATTAAAAGGTGCAGCTTTTGAAATATCTAAGCATTCTACAAATTAATCTCAAAATGGCACTGCTTTACGGTATCTAACATTTTAACCTACTACTCTTTATTCCCCTGTTTCAACAGCAATTTTCTAGAAGGTCTAACAAAAGCACAAAAAATTCTTTGGAGCTGCAATTATACCTTTTCCCACCTTTTCCACCTTTCAACCTTTGCTACATTAAGATCTTACCTCATTAGCAGCCAGTTGCATAAAATGTTTTAATACTTAGAGGTCCTTGTAATAGCCAGGCAGGACTAAGAGCTGTTTTATCTTTGGTTTTTAATTTCTCAGGTTATTTCTGTTCAGAGATAGACCCCCTGAAGGAATGTTTTCAGTATGCCATACTGGTAAATACTTGTAAGTGTGCACACAATTACAGCTCATTACAACAGTGGGAGTCATTTGCCTGCCTGCTTTCTCAGTCTTCATGTTGAAATGACACTTCACTGTTATTTTTTGAATGGTAAAAAAGGGACAGATTTATGCCAACTTTATCTATACTTAGAGATATGTATGCATCCGTGGCATTCTCATATGCGCATGCCAAATATCTAGTGACAAGGGGACATCAGCATCACACTAGACAGTTTCAACAACCATGTTATGACTTCAATTGCTGTATGTCCACAAGGTAATATTTTTTTGTATTCACTTATATACGTTAAACTGCCTTTTATTTTATTTGTGGGACTCTGATCAAACTGGTAGTTTTTAAATCTCTCTGTGATTAAGCACCAGAAGAACAGTAGGGACCTTATTTCTATTGCCTAAATCCCATTTAGTGCCATTTGAAAGGCTCAAGGATACCTGGGGCATTCAGATGGGGCTGGCAGCTACAACATCAGATAGAGAAATACAGAAGTGCTGTTCTGGAATGAGACCTGGATGCCAGATGGCATACCCTAGAGCGTCTCAATTGCTTCTACATGCCTATATGTGCATAACTAAAGGGAGAATGCAGTGAACTTTCAGACAGGCATTTAATTTAAGCCTCTGCCTAAAACTGATGCCTACATTCACAGTATGCATTCACTGAAGAGAATTACAGAATCAGAATCATAGAATATTCTGAGTTGGAAGGGATCCACAAGCATCATCAAGCCCAGCTCTTAGCTCTGCACAGGACATGCCCAAGAGTCACACCATGTGCCCAAGAATGTTGTCCAAATGCTTCTTGAACTTTGACAGGCTTGGTGCTGCAACCACATCCCTTGGGGAGCCTCTTCCAGTGCTGAACAGCCTTTTTCTAATAGCTAACCTAAACCTTCCCTTCAGACCACTCTCTTGCCAGAGGGTCACCAGAGAAGAGATCAGTGCCTGCACCCCTACTTCATCTCACAAGGAAGTTGTAAGAAATTGGCTTTTAGGCAGAAAACACTTCAGGTCTATAGAAGCTCCTACTTAATTTTCTATTTCTATGAAATAAGCAGTGAATATATGCATTTAGATCTGGCTTTATCTGTCCTAGGTTTAACTATCTAAAGACAGTAACCATTTACAGGACTTTAATAGTTGGATTCAGCTCCAGTGTTCAGTAGCGACTGCTATTTGAGATTACACAGAATAACCAGTACAGCTGAAAGGCATGGCAGATGAGACACAGGATCTCTGGGAAACTTGCATCCTCTTGGAACAGCAGCTAGACACAAGGCTACTGACAGAGCCTGTGGTATTTCAAATGGTGCTAGATCATTGTGTTTAGGTGACACTACCCCTTCCTTCATGTGATGTAGGTATCTAAGCTCTACAGTAAATTATGGAGATCCAAGGCTTGATTCAGGCAAATAGAGAAGTTACTGTTTTCTCTCTGCTGTGAAGGGCCCATTTCTGGTTCAAGTTCAACTTAGCACCAGAATCCCACATCTCTTACTGCAAAGCTGCTTCCCAGATGAATAATCTCCCACCATGTGCACATGGTGTTCATGGGGTTATTCCTCCCCAGATGTAGGACTTCACTCTTCCCTTATTTGGACTGCATGAAGTTTCTGTCAGCTCCTTTTTCCAGCCTGTCAAAGCTCCTCTGAATGACAGCACAGCCACATGACATATCAGATACTCCGCCCTGAGGGCCCACTCTATCCTATCACCTAGGGCATTAAGGAAGATGTTAAATTGTATTGACTGAGAGTATTCTACTATTGACCAACCTCCAGCTGGGATTTGTGCTGCTGATCACAGCCCTTTGTGCCCAGCGGTGCAGCTGCTGCAGTTTTCACTCAACATCCCCTTACCCAACATGTACTTTATTCATTTGTTGAGAAGGATCTCAACAATCTTTTTGTTGAAAATCTTACTAAATACAAGATAGACAATACCCACTGTTTACCCCTTGTCCTCCAAGGCAGTCATCTTATCACAGGAGGCAACTGTATTGCTCAAGCATGATTTCCTCTTCATAAATCCAAGCTGACGACTCTTAGTCACTTTCCTGTCCTTCACGTACCTGGAAAGAGTTTCCTGGAATTGTTTCAACACTCTCCCAGGAATCAAGGGGAGGCTGGACAACCTGTAGCTCTCCAGGTTCTTCCTCTTGCTCTCTAGGGCAACAAATAGAAGTGATTGCTTTCTTCTTGTTCTCAAGAAGCCCATGGTCACCATGACGTTTCCAAAATAGTAGAGACTGGCCACCCAATGACATTGGTCAGTGTGTGCCTCCATCCCATGAAGACACTTGTGTATATATAATTAATTTCTGTGTTCCCTTCCCTGATCAGTGGAGACACTGAGGGAAAGGCTTACTTGCTCTAGAGTTTCTCTCTTGTCTCATGGGCTTGGGATTCCTGAAGGTCAGTGTTGACAGTAAAAACTGAGGCGAAGGAGGTTTTGGCCTTTTCAATGTCCTTTGACACCAGATTCCCTGTCCCGTTCAGCAGCAGTCCCACATTTTCCCTACACTTCCTCCTTCTGACTTTTTCTGACATTGAAGTCTCTCAGCAGACTCAATTCAGATAGGTTTTGGCTTTTCTTACCATATCCTTTCACATGCTTGAAATATAGAAGGAATCTGGATGGTTAGCCTGCGCTAGGTAATGTTTAGATGTAACACCACCCTACTTTTAGCAGGGTTCTTTCACTTGAGGCCCAGTGTTTGGATTCAAATATATTACTCAAGTTATTACTCAAGGCTGCAACCTGTGATTCAATTCCGAGCTGAAAGAGCAGCACTTTTATTAGAGCTGTTTTCTCCAGTATACATCATGTCCTATTCAAATTTACCATGCTGTACACAGCTGTTAGGAAAAGAACTAGAAACAGTTAGGGAAAGGGAAAGCCATCCTGTTTGTCATTTGCTTTTGGTACCTACTCAGGGCATCGAGGGCTGTTTTGCTCTGCCTCAGGCTCCTATCAGTCTGATGGATCTGGAACACTGCAGTCAGGTGTAGCTGTAATAGATGCAAAACACTGCTGAGAGGGATAGATTTTGGTACAATTACCCAAGGCAAACAACATGCATGACACTCAAATACTATTATGTAGGGTTTAAAAGAATGAGAAAATACAAGGGTTTACATGCACATGGAAGACTAGAAACCATCACAAATTAATTCAAGACCAAACTTTTTGTCAATCCTAAATAAAAAATGTCAGGGATATTACAGTAGACCATGCTAGGGATCATGTTGAATTCTACCACAAGGAAGCTGAACTGGCAATTAATTTTAGGAAATCAAAGTAGATTTTCTGTTCTCTTATGTTCAATAATGTTACTATTTGGATACAAAAGGCTTTGTATCTTTTAGAGAGAGTTATCTTTATGTGTTTATAAACTTGCTATACATGAATATGTCTAGCAAGCCTAATTTTGAGGAAGATCTCATGATGCAGGGAGTCAGGTAGCTATCTTTCACTTGCTTTGTTATATGCTACAGTTATTCTAAGGTGCATGTACTAGGTAAATAGGTAAAATGCTCTTTGTTCATGAGAAGATAAGAATAGTGAGGTTATATCCAAAGAGTTGCTCATTTCCCATTCATGACTGACTTCTTTATGAAAAGGGAGAAGAAAAATATGTGGAACTCTTGTTTTACAATAATTTTTCAGCTGCCAGCTGCTTCCCCAGGATCCCTGTACTAACGGGAAAAAAGTAGCACCCAAACAAGTGCTGATAAATTGCACATCTGCAACAGGAGCACTGCAGGAGGTGTCATGTTTATGGTGCATGTGCAATGCCATTGATCTGTGGTGGCCACTAATCCTGACATGCCCAGGTTCCTGTACCCACATAGACTGATTTAGTGCTCCACGTACAAAGCAAGACTCAATAAACATGCACAGAACTGTGTAGGTGAGATTTATCTGTCCTGGACTACCATGCCTCCCAATCAGCACTCTGCCTGCAGCTTCTGTAAGACAGCCAGTTTCTGTATGATGAGAATTCCTGCCAAGTCAACATGCTGATTGCTCAAAACATGGTGATTTTATGTTTTCTGACTTTAAAATCAAATCCAGGACAGAAAACAAAAAGTAACTCCATATTTCTCACCTAATGCAAATGTGTGGACTTGCACTATTCTCTCTCATGAACCAAAGTATCATAGCATCAGGTCACCTTCCTTTATGCAATATCCTGATTCTCTGACACTTTCGTTATTTTTCCCACAAAACAAAATGGCTTCAACCAGTTACTGGTGCAATTCAGAATAATCTGTTCTTTACTATTGGCTCTGATTCTCTACATATGAGAAAAAGCTGTGTAGCAGTGTTTTAACTCCTCTCCTAATAAATATACTTTTTGCCCAATATAAGAAAAGACTTGGTATGACTTAATGGAACAAATGGACCGCTATAATGAAAAGACATATCCACAACATCTGATGCACTTCAGACATAAACAAATCTGTGCCTGCAGGCTCTCTCTTGTCTAGCACTCCAGCAGATTTCTTTGGGGAAAACCAGAACTTCTGTTTACTCTGCCTTTTTAGCTTTTTGAAGTGATTCAGATGCATTAACAGTTGCAATGCCTTTCCCAGATGTGCTAAAAAGAGCAAAATGCCAGTTAAAGTTGTTCACTATACCAGTAACTTATCTCTTATTTACTTGTGGACAGCGCATTCAGAGCCGAATTAATTTGATGCCTTCATGTCCTTCTGGACCCAAATTGCCACTGCAAAATGAGGTGTCTCTTCTATGGGTCCTGTGTCCTACCTACTAATTTTGTGCAGAGTCTTACATAACTTAAGGCTTCCTAAATAAATCCATGCATGGGCAATGCACTGAACCAACAGAGCAGGAGTCAGCTGCATGTTGCAGACATGCATTTAAGGCATCTTGATGTAGGCGTTTACACATGAGTTAAAGTTCCCATTAGAGTAAGAAGATATCTGTAGTTTGTCTCAGCTAGTCCAATGTAGCCATCTGGTGCAACATTGGGGTTCAGGACATACTCACAAGGCTGGCAGATATCGCAGGGAAGACTTTCTGAAGACTTTCTGGCTTTCTGAAGCAGCAGCTGGAAGCTGGGCTTGATAGCTGAGATACAGGTAAATAAATAGAGCATCAAAAGTCACTTTAAGCACCTCAGAACACCCTGCCAGGTTTTCAGATGCCACTTCAGAGAGACATTGGTTGGTTGTTAGAAATATATCAAACCTACTAGCCTCATGCAGATATCTCGATAACACTAGGATACTTGCAGGATACCCTATGGAATCCTAAATGAAACCTGATGCCTACACTTGGGCAACTAAGTGCCTCTCCATCAACTCTGAGGTCATGACTTAGACACCTATTTCATGTATCATCGCCTTTATTTAGATAGTTAAGGAGGTAAATCTCATTTCCAATGGAGAATTAGGTAAAACTGCAGTCTGTGATTCACACACCTCCAGGAAGGGCTTCTTTTGGGGCTGGATACTGATGCTCATGGCTGTTAGAATATATCCCAGGCTGCTGATAATAGATAACTTCTGTAGTTACTGGAGAGAACGGGCTGGGACACATATTCCCCCTCTCTGAATGACACCTCTGGATTATACTAATACTCTGACCCTGCTTTCTCTTTTTCTCCCATACATGCCGCAAAGCAAACACCAGATGTTTTGGTCTACAGTGCAGTACCAGCCCACAAAGCAGAGTGAAAAAAAAGTAGAAAATAACATTCTCAGCTTTTATTCTACATGTATTTCAAAGTAAATAAAAGTCATGTCATCTACTCTTCAACTTTGAAATGCAGTGTAACTACTACTACAGCAGAGTATGCTGCTTGTGACTTGACCATATCTCAGTCTTTTCTTCAAATCAGGTAGACGAACATTTTAATCAACTTCCAAATTTTCAAAAAGGCTCTCATCTCCTTCTTTCATTCTCACAAATATTTGTGATATACTCTTGTCACTCAGACATCATTCTGCACCAAAATGTTCTCACTGACAACTCCAGTATGAGTTGTCCAGTGTTCTCAGCAAAGTGGCACAGAGTTTAATTTATTTAGATATGACTCTTTGCACAATACTGTGCAGTGGGAAACTTAGGAGAGCTGTAAATTTGTCCTTGATTTCAAAATCTACTCTTCTATGCCTGAGAAGCACAAAGAAGAACAAACCAGAAAAATGTCTGGCTTGATACCTTCTATTTGTTAAGTCACAGCTAGATTAATACATCTCTACCTCACCCCTTGACTTTGCTTAGGCCAAACTCACATTAAATTCCATTGGTGATTTGTCTTGACTGAGGATTAGAGTCAAATCCTCCAAGGTATCTCTTGGAAGTACCAGCACCCTCTGTTCTCACTGGACGCTGTATGAAGAGATGGCACTCAGCCACGTGAAGAGATACTCAGAACATCGCAAGATTAAACCCTCAGAGCCCATAATTCTTTCCAATAGCTCCTAAAAGAGCAGCCACATTCAGTGTTAAAGTTACTGCTATAGGGTTTCACTTTCTGACATGTGTCCAACATATGCTGCTTGTACAAGAGTGTTACTAAAGCCAACATGAAGGGTTTTGTTCCCAGACACTATTTCAAATCTAGGCAAATTTAAACGCTGGCACAACAAAGGCAGTTTAACATCCTTGATGTTTTGTCTTTGTGTTGCAGAGATGGAAAAGTTTAATATTTAAAGAGAAAATTATAAAGAGAAGGTAGACTCTTCCTGTGTAAAGCGTTTGCCTCACAAAATGTGATACATTGAGAGCCTTGTCATGATACAGAGAATGCTGAGGGTTAAGATGTGAATCACAAGATATTTAGGTTCTGCAATCCATTTCAAAGGAGAAGAGTCCAATATAAATCCTGTGGATTTCATCATCTGCTGCCAGCCAACATTTTATTCATGAAATATTGTTAGCACAGTAACAGGTAGATGTGTTGAGCCAGATCCACAATCAGTGTAAATCAATACAGCTCTACTAAACCACTGAGAAATTACTCCCATTTGCAGCAGGTGGGAAACTAATGCTCTGTCTTTAGACATTATTGTGGATGGCAATGGAAAACTTTGTAAATATTACTGATAAATCTTACACTGCTCTTAATAAAGAGCTATTTGGGTTGTGATGATCCTCTAATACAGATTATATTTGAAAACATAACCAAAGCACACAGGCTTACATGAATTTTAGTGAGTTTGAGTTTTATTTTGCCTGGCATGAATTAGCCAGATGAAAGGGCTACAGAACACAGGCACGTCAGCATGGAAGGAACTTGGAGGAGTGGGTCTTAGCACTAGCAAATTTAGTGCATCCTCTGCAAGTCACATCAAAGCAGGTGCAGCCACACAGCTGCAGAGTCCTCTTCCCATAGCCATGATGAAGTTATTTCTGCCTTGGAAGTCTTTGTGTGATTTAAGAGGTACAGTGGTAACAGGTAGTTGCTAGGCCAAGACAGGATTTCCACTGTTAACACAGAAAGAAACAGGATATTCCAGCATGTATTCAGGGTGTTTGTTCTGCTAAGGTATCTTCTTTGTAGGTAACACCATCTGAGAGGGCAAACATAATATTATATTAATAATTTTAAATAAGGGGGAAAAAATATTCAGATGGAGCTCCATCACAGATGTGTGTCTCTGTAACTGATGTATTTGAAACACTACCACCAGCAACCAGCAGCTTAAGTTTCTGCTGTTGCTTGTTTCATAGTGTTTGCCAGGCTCATAGCTATTTCAGACCTTGGTTTTCTCCTTCTGAAAAATCTGCCCTCCAACCAAATAAAGCTAACACTAGACAAAGTAAGTCAACAAAACCTACTCTCTAGGTTCAGTACTTGCCAAACTAGCAGGTTGCGAAAAGAAATCTCTCCATTTATACTAGAACCATGCGCACATCCAGTTACATTTTATATGTAGGCAGTACATATTTGTTTATTTCTTGAACTCACCAAATCATAGAATCATAGAACGGTTTGGGTTGGAAGCGACCTTAAAGACCATCTAATTCCAACTCACCTGCTATGGGCAGGAAGACCTTTCACTAGACTAGGTTGTTCAAATCCCCATTCAACCTGGCTTTGAACTCTTCAGGGTTGGGGCACCCACAGCTTCTTTGGGCAACCTGTGCCAGAATCTCATCATTATCATAATGAAGAATTCATTCCTACTATCTACTCTAAACCCACTGTCTGTTGGTTTGAAGCCATTACTCATTGTCTTTACACTGTATGCCCCTATAAAAAGCCTGCCTCCAGCCCTCTTGTAGGCTCTTCACACTATATGCCCTGATAAAAAGTCTCTCTCCAGCGCTCTTGTAGGCTGCTTTAGGTACTTGAAGGTTGCAGGTTACAGTTGGCTTTCTGGACTGCAAGCACACGCTGCCTCATCTTGAATTTCTTGTCAACCAACACCTCGAAGTCCTTCTCTCAAGGCTGCTCTCAATCCATTATCCACACAGCCCCCATTCGTGGTTGGGATTGCCCTGACCCTAGCACAATCTTGCATTTGGCCTTATTAAGCTTCATGACGTTTTCACGGGATTGCCTCTCAAGTCTACACAGCATCCAATCACTTATTTTATCACCTCTCTCAGTGTTTCACAAATCAGTTCTTTTCAGTTGAGGGGGTGGCACAGAATCTTAGACACAATTCTTAATATGTCCTTTAAAAACAGCCCTAAGCACGTACCCTTTTCTTTTTTCTTTGTTATAAATTACTGTACTGGTAACTGGCCCAAAATCCAAGAAATTTTTGCTATTAATTTGATTGAACTTTTCTTGCAGGATTAATTTAGAGTCCTAGAAAATCAATAGAAATCAGATCATAGTTGACTCTTGTCTTGAGTTCTTGTACAGAGTAACAATGGAATACAAAGCCTGAGCCAACTCTCAAAAAGCTGTCATTGCAGCCTCCAGGTTGAACACTTCAAATTTCTTTGCTGTTAAAAATAGTGACATGTTACTTGCATGAGCCTTGCAGTATTCCACAGAATTGTCATGGTTCTGAGACTGATGAAAGAAGAGATTTAGGATTTAAGTACAAAACCAAGGAGGTGTATGAGGGTATTGAAAAGCATTCCCCAGGTTTATGTCAGAGACAGTCACATGGCCAGGACACCCTTTCTAAATAAACAAGACAACTCATTGTTATGTTTCATGGATCTAGAAATAAAAAAATGGCAATGTGAAATTTCCCTCAGTTTTTACTAACCCTCATGCAATTAGCTGAACATTTGTAGCCAAAAATAGTGTTCCCATTTTGACTGTGGGAAAGACTTTCATGACAAAGCACATCATCTTGAAAACTAATGCAACACTGGAGGAGTGATTCTTAGCACTAGCAAATTTAGTGCATCCTCTGCAAGTCACATCAAAGCAGGTGCAGCCACACAGCTGCAGAGTCCTCTTCCCATAGCCATGATGAAGTTATTTCTGCCTTGGAAGTCTTTGTGTGATTTAAGAGGTACAGTGGTAATGCACAGTATTGCTTTATTCAGTCCCTTGCATCTCACCTGTTTTCTATACACAGCTTTTGTTGTAATATTAAACAAAATGGTAACATTACAGCTGAGTACAAATTCAAATTTAAACTTCACACTCTCAGGGAGTAGGACGGGGAATCACATGTGAGAACACCCTTATGTTGGACTTAATGTCTCTGTAGATCCCTCTCTTAGTTTTGGCTGGGGTAGAGATGAGAAAATGACTGCTTGGCACTTATTTGCCAGCTGGGCTTAAACCATGACAGTCCTTCAGTTCTGATTTTCAGAAATAAGTAGATTGTTATTTTATAAACGTCTGTTATTGAAGTGTTATAGAGAAGGACAGGAACTACATTTACAAAGAGGTCATGTAGATATCGTAACAGTGCCCAAGAAGACATTCACATTCCTGAAGATCACATCAAGAATTCAGAAAGCAAGGCCCAAATGCCAAGCCTTTCAAAACAGAAGAAGAACTGTTAAAAAATTATTTTCTATCTTCCCTTTGTCCTGTTGAGGGTCTTTGGAGACAAAAGCCAAAGATTAGACCACTTGCTTTTGCTTGTTACTTGACCTAAAAGGACAAATAATATCAAACAATTCTTTTGTTGTCTGCAAAAGACAACCACAATGTATCTGCCCCTCCAGTAAGCATGGCAAAAATCCTCCCCTGGTGTAAATAGCCTGCTATCAGTTTTCATGCATTACAGTGGCATCTCCTTGGCTTTCTTATAATGTATCTTTCTCTTAAGTAATCTTATCTGTATCATTATGTCTAAATTAAGGTGCTCCATATCATTAAAACTGTCCAGTACAAATATGTGAAGATTTATACAAAGAACATTTAATTAAATTTAGCGGGGTTCAGAGCAGCAACCACTTGTTCATTGTTCAGATATGATCTAAGGCAAAATCATTAAATTTTTTACAGAATTTATCAAGGAAGGTCTATAAACACAGATGGTACTAAAGGTCTCCAACACAATTCTTCTAAGGACTATTTCAGCTGTTCAGCTTTACAGCTTTGTTATAAGTGGCACTATCTTTCCATTCAAGAAATGAATACATTATTTCCTCCTACCACAACACCTTTACCTTTTCTTACCCTCCCCCCTTCCATTTTAAAGCATACCTTTTGATCAAAACAGCTGTTAAGCTACTCTTTGATTTTCCTAGAACTGAAAGATGAAAAAAATCCATGAACTGGTGTCTTACATTCATCACCTGGAAATCATACTTCCCTCATTGCTGTTTTCCCTTATCTCCCCTTTTGTTTTTTCCATCTCACCTGACTTTGGTGGACAACCTATGGGGTCTGTATCGGAGACCATTCTTTTGGTTTCCTTTAGTCTGTGGTGACTACATTCAGTGGAGGCTCAGCACAGTCCATTTTACCCTAATGGGGAGCTCTGACACAGAGGAGGAAGATTGTTCTGTGGAAGCACTTGCTTGTCTCTGTCAACTCTGAAAGAAGTTTACATAATTAGCTCAGGTGAAGACTTTTACACTGCAGCTTCCTAAAATGAAGATTCCTGATGAGGCAATGTGCTGGGGTTGCAGTGCCTAATGTTTCTACAGAAACAGAAGTTTATCTCTGAGGTACCTGAACATACAACTCCTCTCTGCCCACAACAATGTAGGTTTTAATTAGGTAATAATTAAAACTGTATGACTTCCACATTGAACTGTCTGGGGCTTCTTTGATAACTATGCCCAAAGTAAACCTGATCTTTCTTTGGTACCTTCAAAACATCACTTTCTTGCTTCATTGGATCTCCTCAATGACAGATAATTAGCTGAGTTCTATTCTAGAATTTGCAAGCATTTCACAGTCTATGAGGGATAAATCAGCTTCTATACCCTACAAAAAAAAGAAGTCTGATTCATTCAGTCATTCTATACTCACTGCTGACTTCAAAGAAAGCTCTTCAGGCCAGTGTTATGTGAATAACTGTAGTTTCTACAAAAAAAAGTGAATAATATAAACATGCAATATTGCTCCATTAAATTAACTATTTACAAAAAGACAGTTATTCTGAAAGTACTTCAGAAAGCTGAGAGAAAAACAGGCTGAATGGGAGCTGTTCTCATTAAGACAGCTACTGTGTAACCCTGTCACTCTTACTAATTTCATTCACCTATACATGTCATATTCCCTTTATATTTTATTTTGGTTTTCCCTCACCATATTTGGAGTAGGATCACCCAGTTTTCTTTCCAAATGTCAGTTTCTTTTAGGTCATATCTAAGCAGCTGTAGTGCAGGGTTTATTAGCAGCAGAATTTCAAACTGATCACCTTCTGGTATTCACAAGGTAGGTAGCGTAGGGTAAGAAGGCATAATCATATGTGCAATGCTTTAATCATCTGTAATTAGAACAACTCTTGGCATGATTTAAGTCACTTGTGAGGCTGTCTCATCAGCAAAATCAAGGTTACAGATCATCTCAGTATTCAGCACGGACCACATTAATATCACTGGGTTTGTACTGGTACGACTCAATTACACATCAACACAGAGCAAAGGAATAAATACTTTTCAGTGCTATCTTCCAGATATTACAAAGATCCTGCTAAGCAGTGTTAATCTGTTCACGTTTGTCTTGGGTTATGTGACCAAAAAAATGTGTATTCTATTCCATCTGTTGGGAGATTGCTTTTTTTTTTTTTCTTTATCTCTTGTAACTCAGGGGAGGAGGGGGCGGATGACTTCTGATAATGGGCCAGCTGTTTACAACCAGGCGGGCCATTGTTTCTTATTTCTTTCACCACCTGACCACCCTTCAGGGGGCTATCCTCTGATAAAGGGCCATTAAGGCTCAGCAATGACATGACACATTGCATCATCCCATTGTGAGATGCTCCACCCAGTGGGGGGCCAACCATTCCTACCTAGATAAACACTGAGACATTGGAACACCATGTAGCCGGTCTTCACTGGATCCCAGAGGAACCTGCTTTTCTTCTGGACTCCCACAGGAAGACCAGACCCATCTTGCCACCACTGGACTTTCTTCAGGATCATCTCTACTCCACGACTGTTACTCCTGGAGGATTTATTTGGACTGCTTCCAACACCCTAACAGGGTGTTAGGTTGTATCCCTGACTCTGTCAGGGTTTTTTCTAGGACTTTTTGTTTGTTTGCTTGCTTGTTTTTTTTGTTTTACTACATTTGTTTTGTTGGGGTTTTTTTTAAATATTTCTAGTAAAGAGCTGCTACTCCTATTCCCAAATCTTTGCCTGAAAAGTCCTTAATTGCAAAATTATAATGATTTGGAGGGAAGGAGATTTACATTCTCCATTTTAAGGGAAGCCTTAGCTTTCCCTGGCAGGCACCTGTCCAAAACCAGGATAATATTATTGCTGTAAATCTGACTACATTTATAAATATGTCTCAGGAAAAAAATGTAAATATTTATTTTCCGAACATGATCATACAACAGTGACTCCTGTAACTATGCTATGATTTAAAATATATTTTTTAAGTAATTTTGAGCTGGAGTGGTCTTAGGAGAAATGTTCACAAACTAAATCTGAAAGCTGACATAATAGTTCAGAGCATTAGTGAATCAGCAGAGACAGCATACCCACTAACTTCAAGTCTCCATCTCACTGCTACCAGCTAATAAAAATCTTGTGATGTCTTGTACTTCTGAATTGTAACAGCCCCAGGTATTGGGAGAAATCATGTACGAAGGGAGCAAAGTTCTGCTCCTCCCACTATGCCCAATCTAATTCTTCAGAGATCTTAACAAGCACCTGTTGATTTCAGGGCATTGATTTGGACAGTCACTTGATCTAATTGAGTAAATATAAAATTGAGATGTTAAGAAATAAAAGAACCAAATAGGCTTCAAGGTAAAGACAGACAAGTGACATACTGACAAATGATCCACCAGGTAGATGAGCCAAAATGCCTCTATTAGCCCCAATATCAGCCAGCTGGAGCCTTTGTTGTGCTCACATATCATACAATGACAGGCACTGGCTTTGGGCTATATAATGTCAGCCTCTCACAGCTGGAATTTTTTGTAAATCTGACATAAGAAGTTTTTCTCGAAATTTTGGAATGGATTATTCCCCTCCTCTTCTCTCCCCTCCCATACTAGGCAACAAAGGATACATTATTGTCACTGACAATTAGAAGAGCCAATTAATTATTACTATTCATGTAGTGACTAAGTGTAAAAACAAGTAAGATGCTATGGATTTTGCTGAAGATCATATCATTGAAACAATTGGACGAATACCAGTTCTCAGTTTTGCTTTTGTAAAATACCATATTTTTGCACCACACCCTGGCACTTTTTTTTTTTTTTAAGACAGCTTTCTGGAGGAGAGACACTGACACCAACAGGCAGGGTCTTCCTGTCTTTCATGACTAAACCAGCCAAAGGGGTGTAGAACTTCCCTGTTCTAACACTGACTTGACATGCCATGCTGGGAAGAACCACATGTCCCTGGAGCAGCACACGATGGTCAGCACTTTCAAGCCAATGCCTAGGATGTTAGTTGCTGCCCTCTGAAAATGCAGTAAGCTCCTAATGCTCAGTTAGGAAACGGGTGTGGAGAAAGATTCCTCCCCC
>WBMY01005669.1:1641479-1697323 GCA_013397315.1 Donacobius atricapilla
CCCCCCCGCAAAACATGGAGAAATCACTTCGTCACAAATATTTGCTTTGCTGTTTTGCATCCCTCCTTCTGACCCTCTCTTTAGGCAGCTTCTCCAGACATTGGTAAGGAGAAATGTCAAAACCAGTAAGAAAAAGTGACTCCTCTAAATCCTGTAGACCAAACTGCTGTGACATAGGGGCTACTAAGTACAAGCAAAAGTGATGGGAAGGAACCAGTCTTTCTCTTCTCTGGGAGCAGCAGCCCATTAATAACAGCCCCTGCTTTGTCTACTATGCACTCGAATGAAGAGTACACAGAAGATATCCTGCTGGGTAAAGGGTTCCCTTGAACCTTGGAGTTGCATATGAGACCAACAGGGAGAGCTGATTTGCCATCTCCTCTCTGAGGAGATCCAGTAACAGGAACGTGTAGTTAACTATTGAGATTGCTTTAAATATAAAGTGCAAGAAGTCCCCCAAATCTTGCTGCTGTGGATGCAGATTCTTGTACATAAAACATTTCATTATATTGCTTATGTTCAGTGACTTCAGTGCTGTTGTGTAGTGAGTAACAGCTCTTCTAACCCCAAAGGTCTGGCAAAATTAAGTTGTAATTTTGTCCTGGTGTCTGGGCCTAACATAGCTTGGCGAAATTACTGACTCCTGACTACTTGTCTCGCTACCTTGTAGGGAAAGGGTTTAAAGTAGTTCAATATATCTTCATAGTATTCTCAAAGGAGCTGCTAAAAAACAGGAGGAGAAATAAAGGGAACCAGAATAAGCTTTCTAGTACAGATGGTCATGAATATTTCTGTATCACCTCCTCTCCTTAGAAAATACAGGGAAGGGAAGCCCTTCCACTGCTCTATTAATCAAGAGCAGAGGTCATGGCAATGTGGAATTGACATAATAGGCATGTTTAAGTGTCTTGATTTGTCTTAGTCTAGCCATGAGATCAATAAATAAAGTGAAAAATGAGCACACAAAACAAACCTGGGACTGTCAGTAGAAATACACCAGCCCTGTGGCACATTACCACTTTCAACACAAAATGATTTAATATTTCTCCACAGTATCCTGTCTTGTTTACCTTACAGCAAATACTGGAGTGAGGAGAGGAGAGTTTGTATGAGAATGATTCATAGAGAAACACAACCCTGGGATTCCCAGCCCTTTTTGCTGTGCTCACCGGTAGCCACCTTCAGGAATTCTAGCCTGTCCTTCTGGGAACTTATTCTCTCTTCCTTTTGAACCTTTATGAGGGAATCACTACTTATAAATAGAAGGAAAATTATAACATCTTGGATTAAATCGACTCATTTTGAACCAAGGTAAGACAATACGGAGCCTACTTATTTTATTCTGTCAATTACATCTCTCTGGACTCCCAAATAACCGATGCAATGTTACAGGATTAATCTCCTTGGTTTTCCCTTTTCTTTCTAGCACATGCTGCTGATTTAGCACAATTAACAATGAAGTTATATTGCTTACATTATTGTGGAGAATTTTATATCGTAGCTCTAAGATGGCGTGAACAAAGAAAAGTCAACAAAAGTTTTTTTAATCATATCATTTAAATGTTATTAAAGAAGACACAAAAACCCTGCAGACTTTTACTGAACTGAACAGACTTCCAGAGTATTTTATGTATCATTCACCATCACCATTCACAAAAAAAATCTGCTACTCCTAAAATATTGACATACAGTATACAAATATTTTCTTTCACATTATTCATAAGCTGTTTGCTGAATGGTAGCATTCAGCTTCTCATCCATGAATAAGGAACTTAGTCAAGAGTTATCTTATTCAGGACTGATTTCAGAAAGAAAACAACCATAAAATTAAATTAAACATAATTTCCTTGACTAATTTGAACCATTAGATAGAAAATGCTAGAATAAACTCAATAAGAACAATTTCATCAATATTGTTTCCTTGTGTTCCAATGCGTGGGTTTACATTTTTGATGTTTGGAACTAATTCATAATTTGCATTTCATGCATGACATCCTCATCAAGAATGACTGTGATGGTTTTTTTCAGGGATGCGCTACATTAGTGTAAATAGAAATAACAAGAGTATTTGCTGTGGCTTTGTGTACCCACTGATCTATGCAGGCTACATTTTTGCACTAAATTTCTTGTGCCTGCACTGCAACTTGGTTGGCTCATGTCCCAGTTTAGGACAAATTCTGGGAGGGAACCTCCGAATAGGACCCAAACAACCCCTCCCCCCACAACTGGTCCGAAAAGAGACTTTTTNGTAAAGGACAGAAAGTTCAGATGACTTATCCAAGAACATCATGAGCAATGAGTTTTTACTGAGCTTGGAAATTTTGCTGTTGCATGTAGTGACAGCAGTGGCAGCAATGTGTTCAAGGCTTTTATCATAATGAGTGTCTTTAAACTCTCACCTTGATTGTCTTCCAGTCATGTTGTCATAACAATACTCCTAGTTTCTTTTTGGAAGTATAACAATGTTACTATATAGGATCTTCAACTGATTTTTCTCACTACAAAAATGCATCTTATCAGGCCAAATGTCTGAATATCCAACAGTCAATGTTTATAAATATTTTAAGCCCTGAACAAACCAATTTCTTTAGAGAATGAATAAAGTTATTAGGAGCAGATGTGAAATTAGTGTGATATTTCCTCTTTTCTTATCGTTGCTACCTAATAATCCCTACAAAGACAAATTGCCTTTGCAGATTATTTCATCTGAACTCTAAACCTTCCATTGGAAGCTGAGTTTTGGTTATAAAGGAATTACATTTTCTCTTATGCTGACTGATTTCTCAGGTACTATGTGAAAGAATTTCACTATTTTTCTGGATCCTGATAGTGGATCATACCTATTACCTCTCTAGATCTTTTATTAATCTTTCTCTTCACTATACATTTGAAATATCTTAATCTGTATATTTGAAATACCACATGCAAGTGTCATTAAATTTTCATTGTTCGCTTTTTTACATTACTAATGAAGAAGTTAGTAGTTAGGTCTGATCCCCAGAGATCTTTCTGAATAACTCCTTCTATGTAATGCATTTCTGTTTGCCATCATCCTATGTCCACCATCATCCAGACTTTTTTTTCAACTTAAAATGTCATGTTAAGCATTTGGAGTCAGTGGAGACACAGAATATTTGTATTTCATTCTTAAAAGTCTGTTGAGTTTTCACTGAGAACACGGTCTTAGGCCACTGTTGCTTTTTTGGTAGGAGCGTTGAGCTGAACAAAAACCAAACTGCGCACAGTGCTGCAGGCAGAGCTTGCTGCTTCCTTGTCATCCTGTCACAGAGTGGGGGAATAACACCAGAAACAAGGAAGTGGCAGAGAGCATGTTTGTCCTGCCATGTTCTTAGCAACTTGGTTGCCCTCTAATTACTCATCTGGATCTTTCTGGCCCATTTCCTGGCACATTTTTTTGACCAAGACAATTTTTCTGTTACTTCTTCATTCACATCCTAGCTGTCCTGCTATGTCTGTTTAAGGGTTAACCCAGCAATGAGGCACCTTTTCTGCACCTAAACTCCACAGAACATGAGTGGTTTCTTGCATCATCTGCAAAATTTTTTCCCAGTCTAACCCAAGACCTGGCACATCTTGAAGAGCGTAAAAAATAGTCACTTCTGCATTCCACCTTCCAGGTGCAGGGTCCCCAAGGGCATGACTGGGTGAGTGTATTCCCCTTTGACTTGCATATTGAATGGTGGCCAAACATTTTGATACTCAACCATAACCAAGATTGCTTTTGCCATTCAAACACAGAAATGAGTTCAAGCATGAGTAAAAGACTGTAGAAGGGTCGATTTCCTGAACAACAGGGGTGAGAACTTCCAGACTTTCAGCAAGTGTTTTACAATGAAAATCTTCTAACCAGGGTTCAGCTCAGTAAGGAGACATAAAGCAGTGATAGAAGCAGATCCGTGACATAAGAATGTTTATTAACGGCTTCCACTTTGTTTTATGGCCTTCAGTTCATGTTTTCATAAACAAGACTAGAAATTATCATTCATATTGCTACAGGCTAAAACCTTAAGACCTTGTTATTTATCATAATACGTTTACTTTCTGTTTTTTAAATGACCTTTAAGCTAGAGTCCTGAAAGAAATCCATAGCTTTTCCTTATTTTGGTAGTCTTTTGGTATATTATCTTTCATGATGTACTACTCTTCAATGGTACGCCATGAGAGCCCCATCAGTTTTGCACCATTAAAAAAAAAACCAAACACCCCCTCCCCCCCCACCCCCGGTCAGTCAAACAGACTAAAAAACATGCCTTGAACAGATGAGATAGAATTTGGACAATGTTGTAGTCTACAGGGTCTGCATCCATAATTATTTTTGATCCAGCAAAGTTCATTAGCAATATTTTACTGCAGGTCCTACCAGACTCAAGCTAAATCCATGGAGTGGAGAATCCATTTGGTTGCCAGAACAGTTGATGCAAGAGTTTCAAAGAAAACCTTTTACTGTTAGTGCCCATGACTCCATCAGGTCTTCTAGAACCCAGGTAACATACAGAATCACCTGGTTCATGATTTGTGGAACCTCCCTTTGTCCAACCTCCCCTTGTCCATCAGCAGATTGACCATGAGTAGTTCTCATATTTCTGCACTGTGCAGCCCAGTGTTTCTATTCTGGAATGTTGCAAAGAGAGAGAGGGCTTGTGCAGCAGAGGGCATGTGCTTGGTCTATATCAGACACATAAAAAAAAAATAGCACCTAAACATCTTCTAGCTTATTTTATACTGCAGGCAGTAAATATAATGTTCCTATGTTGCAAAATTCCAGGGTCTGTTGGGCTCACTGTGTGGATCTAACACAGGTTTCTCTGTTCTAGTGCACTAGTTAACCAGCAGCTGAAGGACCTGTCTGAAGGGAAACATGGAAACATGACTGTTTTTGTTCTGAAGTGGCCGCAGGGCTAAACATCTCTGTTGCTCTGATTATTTTGTAAAAGATTACCTCAGAATCCAAATCTTTAACAAAACAAATATTTACTGAAAATAGGACATGCACATTTTACAGTTTTGTGTATCTTTCACAATTTATGTACTTCCATCATCAAAATGTTTTTAACATATTGCACACCGTATGCTTCCTTAACCCCACAATCATCTTTAGTGAAGATCATCTTCCCACATGCTCCAGTGTTATAATCTAATGTAAAACTTTTTTTTTCAGGTAAAATAAGTATTCTGTAACAGTTAAAACCTAAAAAGAATTGTCAATAGAATAAAAATCTGCATTTAAATGCTTTTTGGTTTTTTAACTTTTTTTTAAACTTACAAGTAATCACATGTAGAAATTTCTTTATCAATAAAATGGAGATGTATTAAATTCCTCTTGTGAATCAGAATAGAGTAAGAAGAAAAAAGTGTACAAAAGAATAACACATTTAGCCTTTATCAAGAAACCAAAAGGTAAGACCTTTCAAAAAAATTAAGGAGAGACAAAATGGACAATTTTTTTTTTTTCTACCAAGTATGGATTTCAAATGAAGAAACTGTGGCCACCTTAGTCTTCTGAAATGAAAAGGATGCAAAATAAGATTTGTCATTTCTCTGGTATCAGTGATACTCAGAGTAAAAGTATTTAATATGACAAAAATAATGGAAAAGATACTGCATCTGTTGCTGCAGAACCAGCACCAATCTCTGACTACTGGAGAAACAGATTATCCCACATGTGCCTACAGATGGGTGTCTTGCACTCTTATCTGAAGGACTGATATCACTGCCAGGCATTAGATGAAATGTACTTGTGGTTAGAGCTGAGGTGAAAATTCCTAAGTATTTGTCATAAAAAAGGCAGGAAAACTGAGACTAGGGAAATTCTCACAGACTTCAGTAATTTCACTCTTACTGTACTATTTTTTCTTACACATCCTTATTTTCTATCCTTTTAACATGGTGCAATTCACTTTTAATTAGAGGGTAGCTGACACAGAATCATTAGAAGTAGAATGAATGTTATGTTCTAGTTCTTCAATCTGCTTCATAATGCCTGCTGTTAAAATAATTTTAAAAGATTTAAAGGATAAGAATGCTTATGGGGAATAAAATGTTATCCATGTTGGAACTTCTTGTATAATTTCAAAAGAGAGATTTTTAAAAAACTGGATGTAATTTGTCCACATAAACTCAAATTTTTTAGGTGAACATAAGTCTGACTATCCTGATTGCACTGTTATTACTACATTTTTTTAATTAGAGGAGACTGAAACAAAGGTAGCAAGGGGTAACTGTACATGACACAACTTACTTTATAGGTACTTTGGATATCCTTCTCTCTGCTTCCCCATCTAAACAAAAGAGCTACTACTACTAGTAACCATGCACAGGTTAGTACATATACCCAGTGTCACCCTGTGCATCACAGAAATCCCTGAATCAGCATTAACTGGATCAGACACAAGCCCAGCCCAAGTATACTAGAAGTAGTGTATCATCTTAATGCTAATTTGTTAGAACAAGACCAAAAAACTTTTTTCCTTCAGGCCCCTTTGAAATTACCAGCCTTTATTAAATTGCCCACAAATTTTGCGTTCTAGAAATGTCCTTGATTGTTTGGGTTCACTCTGTTTGTCATATAATGTTAGTGACTTTACTATATTTTGTGAGATGTGGAAGAAGAGGAAGAAGTGAGCAACTTCTTACACATTGATGTGCATACTCATCTGCAAAAATTCACTTGTTGCTAGGTCCATACACAATATCTCTGTGCACCCCTGTGTCCAAGATGTCTGGGATTATTGCCATCAGGAAATAATACAGAACACACTGGATTACCAGTAGCCTGTTGTAATAAAAAGAAATGTTGACTGTGCAGAGAAATGTGTTGCATTTGCAGCCATGTATATGGAAATAAAACCCAATTAAGGCTTTGTTTCTTAGTTAAATGTTTCCTTGTGCCTTTAGTGGACATAATTGTGTTGGAATGTTGGACATAAAAGTAAAATAAAAATAAAATGGCCTATCTTGATATGAAAAGGTTACATGGTTTCATAAAAGAGGTAATAAGAGCAATTAGCCTTTTAGTGAATTTATATGTTCTGCCTAAGTGTTTGCAGTCCAAGCAATTACGGATAGTTTTGCAGCAACCAGCTTTAGATGTTAATAAGTCTAACTATATTTTACAAAGTCATGGAGTTAATGTATGAAAATGTTGCATGTCTGGTGTTGCTAGAATACAGCTGTGAGTGATGTAAGGGAAAAATGTACCCAGATACCTAGGATGATTAATATATAATTAATAAGTAGAGTTTATTAATACAGATAGAAATTAAAATGCTTACTGATAAAAGTCATGTTTAAGAATTTAAATTGATTTTCTGAAAAGCAGTCTCTGGTATCTGGTTTTTTTTTGTCTCTTCTGGACTGAAAGGATTATGAACATGACAGTGAGCTGCTGGGTTTATGTGATAGAAAGCTTATTTGCTTGTTTTAGTTGAGCTGAACTACAACAAAAGAGTTACTTAATTAGATTTTGCTGCTGTTACTGAACAAGCACACACTGCTCATTAACATTTTTCATATGACTGTTTGGATGGACAGACCATTTTAAAACAATTAATTCTTAGGCGTACCTTAGAGACAGATGCTGCTGCTTCAACAGAGGTGTTTAGAGCACTGTGAAATACTCCACAGTTCTGAGATACCTACACAGAGCTGGAAACACAGTACAGCATCTTCCTGGAGCACCAGCCGGATGTGAAAAGCCCAAGGGACCTAAACAAAGACGGGGCAAGTATTTCCCTTCGTCATCACTGAGGCAACAGCCAAGGCCACCAGCAAAGGTCAAGGGCAGTGCAGCACCTTCCTAGCCCCACTGAGGGAGTAGCCACCTCTTTGCTAATAAAATGAGTCCTGTCTCAGACACAGGCCACAGAGAGATGAGCTTTGTCACTGAACTCTCTCATCCTCCCTGGGAAGGGCTGCTGACCCAGCCCTCCTCCTGAACTGCCAGCAAAAGTCTTGGGAGCACAGCCAAGAATTGTCCCAGAGCTGTACAGACAGCTGTGTCCAGGCTGGGGGAGGTGGTCCTGTCTCCCCGAGCAGTGTGGCTGGTGGCCAACTGTGTCCCACACCCTGCGCTCCGCATCCAAGCCTCTCACCCCGCCGGGAGCTCTGCAGGACACTCATGGCTGATGTGCCGCTGGTCACTGCAGGGCTGGCCAGCCTCAGCCAGCCCCCCGCCTTCCCTGCCTCCCACTGCCACCGCAGGTCCTGCTCGGAGCCCTCCCCTGGACCAGGGCCGGGCGGGACTCTTGGATACTGAAGAGACAAGTTTGCTGACTGTGCTGACATACTTAAAGAAATAAAGAAAGAGCAGTTGCAGCGAAAACCTGCAGAAGCATATTACATGTCACTTAGCAAATGAATGTTAAAAGCATGAAAATCAAGGCAGATAAATATAAAACAATATACATAGGGGAAAAAACCCTTTTCTGAACTTTACATATAACAGACTCTTCAGTATTTAGGATTGAGACCCTGGGATAATAATAGATTATTTAATTAAAACCTCCATTCAGTGCTCAGCAGTAGTCAAAAAATGCAGAATGCCTGCCAGTTCTAGCTCAGAGTCTTTGGTGTTTTCAGAAATGATTCGAATTTCTAACAAATGAAGATCCAAATAAGTTCATGTAGCCAGGAGTCTTAAACCATAGAAAAAAAGATAACTAAGAGAGAAAATAGTACAGGTCTTCATTATCATATGTAAATAGAAAAGGTGACTACATCTTGATTGCTCAGTGTTGTTTTCTACCAAATGTAGGAGTACTGAGGATAGCTAGCAACTTCAATGTAAACAAAACAAGGCAGTTTTTAAGATGATTTTTAATTATCTGTGAAAATCTTGAGATGTTCACATGAAATTAATGCGTATGCTCTTGTTGATAAGAATTGGTTTTGTCATCACACCAACTAGTAATAAGAGTATAACTGATCTTGAAACCCTAAATTTGGTATTACCTATATGGTTTTGATCAGCTTCAGATACTAACATACATATAGTCAGCCCAACATGTAAATGAGAGAAAAGTAGAATCTTAGTGTCCAGAGTAAAGATAGGTACAGTACATATAAGAAAAAATTAATTGTCCTTAATTCTCAAACCTGGATGGTACCTTGGTCTGAAGTTTTTGTCTATATGGGGTTTGAGCGAGTCGATTGATCATTCATTATTTTCTTTTCTTCTTACAGTTATGGACATGAGAAATCAACGCATCATAAATACCATGTGAACACCACTCTTTGCTTTGGATTAATGATAATCTGCCAGCTTTAACTCTCTTGCATGTTAGACCCCAATATTTGCCACGAGTTGGAGCTCCATAACACATCACACATAATATGAGCATGATCTGTCCCAAACTCCCATAATTATTATCAAAATGTATAATAAACTAGATAACTATTATCAAAGTGAAATTCAGTTAGACTATATTCTCAGATAATTCATTCATTAATTTATAGATTTGGTGTCTTAATAAAGTAGACATAGAAATCATTACAGCTTAAAAAGATTGATGTTTTTCCTCATTTTGACTAAAAATTGCAGAAAGCACAGAAAAATATTTAAGTTTATATGTATTTCCACTGTTTTAAATTAGAAATATTCTGAATTCAAGAAAGAATGTGAAATAGAAATTAAAAATCTGAAATCTTGAAAGCAAGGCAACCAGAACAAATGTGAATGTTCCACAGCATCTTTTTTTTTTTTTTAACTTTAGAAGCAGCATGACTTTTATTTTAGGAAAGTTGAGTCATTTTTAATGATAATAGAACCAGCCTAAAATTTGAGTAAAACATTGCACTTCTCAAATTGTTTGGGGTCTTATTCTTTTTTTTTTCTTTTTGACTGAATATGAAGAAATAGAAAAGCTGTATTTTAGCTTCTGTTCTTTCTATAAAGTACTAGGCTTATTTTCCAAAGACTGTCTTTTTTCCCCCACCTCCTAAATGTATGTGATTATTCTAGTTTGAATTTTAAAGAATTAGAATATGTACATTGTTCAAATTTTAATGTATCTGTCAGTATTGTTATTCTTTTTTTTTTTCATTTTGAGTTCAGTGGACAATTGTGATGAAAGTCAAAATACATTCTGTTTTAAATTTATCTCAGGATTAAGAAAAGAATTAGTTCTTTTTCTTACATAGCAGAATACCTTAGTCCATCTAAGACAGAAAGAAGAAATTACAGCTAAGGAATTTCTGTATACAATTAGTAGAAAATTTTACCTAAATAGATTCTGGGTAAATATGTATTTCTATTTTAAATAAAGATTTCTAGATTTTGAAATAAAGAGTCATTCCTCCTGTCCCCTAAAAGATTGCTTCATGTTATCAATGAGGTTTCAGTATTACGCAATGCATTTACGCTTTACCTTTCATCCCATTGTCACAGCTGCACTGTAAAATTGTGCCATAATCAATGTTTTTGAAGTTACATACTCTCAAAGGGGTTTTTATGGTTTAGAGAAATCTCATTCTTATAGGATAAGAATTTTTGCACTGTGGGGGACAGTTTGCCTCTACTTGATGTAATCATCCATAGGTAATTGGTAATCATCCATTGTCCAGACCTGCATGTACAATAATAAATCGTGGCTCCAGAAAATTCTCTTTTTCATAAAAGACATTCAAAGACACTACTATGTTTAGAAACCATAGCTCATGTCTAGAAATATATGTAAGCAGTCTGTGAGGATTTTGATATTTCTGCAGCATGTTTGTTTGGATTTCCAGAGACTTGCAGTGTCTCCTTTGCTTTAGCAACCCCCACTGCTAACTTTCCCTCTGTATATCTTTTCATGGAGCATGTGGTAGGTGGCATTACTCAGCTAACAGATGTGCCTTTATGATGCTTGCAATTTGTCCCGTGCATGCAGGGACTTGGGGTATATAAACAGAGATTGGTAACACTTGATAAGGTCATTATACTGGCTGGTTTTGTTCTATGTGTCAGCAGTCTCCAGGACTAGAACTCAGACCCATATATCTGACAAAGACCTCGTTTTTATATCTTGGTTATTGTAGATGAGCTGTTAAGGTTATTTGATTTACTAGCTTTTTATGGGCCCTCTGCTATGCTAGCATGATGGGTACCTTGGCAGTTCCTTTCATTAATATCCCATAATAAAGTATTTATGATACCACCATGGACTCATGGAGACATATTTTACATCTCTGCGTAGTGTGTTAAAAAGCTGCACAGACATGAGTTTTGTGTCACGGAGTAGTAAAAGGGGCTGGATCAAGTTATAACATTGTTGACTGTGGTAGTAAGAATAAAGGTCCACTTTAAAACACAAGAAAAGCACAAGGTTATTGGTCTTCCTTTGCCACCAAATATAGTAAATTTTGTGTCAGTGAAGAATATTGAGAATGGACAAGTAGATACTGCAAGCCACACAGGAAAAATGCAGCCCCTTAAAGATATTGGTTTTATCTTCTTGTCAGCTGTAGGTTTGAGGGGGCTCCCGCTGATGCAACTTGATTAGTCCCAGCAGACTCAGTGCTCTTTCCTGCAAGTGGCATGAAAGTAAATGAGGACAGTCAGCTCTGAGGTCTGAAAAATCCTATTTATGTGCTTTAAATATAAAGGCATGTAACATGCACTAGATGAAATTTGTGTTCTTTGTGAGCGTGCTGAGATGAGCTATTTTAACATATTCTGTGAGAATAATAAGTTCTTTAACAAGGATAAAAATGCTACTGGACAGCACTGAGTCAGACTTTTCTGTGCTTTACATCTGAAACCATTGGAGTGGGTGAAGAAAAATCTATGGTACAATGGGGTTTTGTTCTTCAAACATTCTAATATTTGCTTAATTATTACTGTTAGAGTTGTGATTCAGTATAGCAACTTGCATGCACGTCTGGAGTTTTTGATTTTTTTTCCAGGGGTGGGTGTCCACAACTTCTGTGGGCAAACTGTTTCATTGTCCAATCACCCTCATAGTGAAGAAGGTTCTCATCTAAGTTCTAGGACTTGCACTCCTATCCTTTCTCCATGGACAGTAACCTCCCTTTAAAAAACCCACCAGCTTTCTGTAATCTGTTGACCCTTTCCTTAACTGCAAAGCAAACTGAAATCTTTGCCTGTTACAGATTTGGCAAAAAAAAAAAAAAATACAAGTAACAACAAACAAACAAACAAAAATAATGCACCTATAACATTTTTCATGACTTTTCCATGTCTAAATATCTGTTCAGTCATATACTGGGGATACAATTAAATCTTAGGTTTTGAATGAAAATCCACTTTAAAATGACCAGGAACATACACAAGCAATTTGAGATATCTACTGGAATAAGAAATCAAGACTGAAGAAATAAACAACCAGGCACCTGTAAAAATAAAACCAATTAATGTTAACAGTGGAAGAAATTTTGCATCATTTTGGTAAACTAGAATTGAGCAGTCAACATAAAAAATTAACTTTTAAGAAAATAATCTGATAGCAGATAGAGTGTTGATTAAAGGACTGTAAATAAAGTACAGAATATTATAACATGGTAAACTATTCA
Organism: Donacobius atricapilla; assembly: GCA_013397315.1. NCBI lineage: Eukaryota > Metazoa > Chordata > Aves > Passeriformes > Mimidae > Donacobius > Donacobius atricapilla. The sequence continues at coordinate 1,654,011 of WBMY01005669.1, forward strand.
AATTTGGCACTCTGGTACTGATCAGTTTTTGTTTCTCCATCTTTCTTCTTATATAGCATCAAATGTCAATGAGTAATTGAATCTACAGAGGCAGGTTTAAAAAAAGAGTCAAAACTGATTATATGCACAATTATGTTGTTTGGTTTAGCTTGCTTTCTGAGAAACAAGAGATATGTGGTCTTTATGTTTGACAGTAAACTCCACTAATTTTAAACCAACTCCAGTCTCAAAAAAATTTTGACAAACATCTAATACATACTCTGGTGTAATGCTTTATCACAGTCAGTTCCAGTGAGATTACACTCTACCAAATTATATCACCTCTGTCTTCCCTTCCAGTTGTCCCTGTGGTCCTGGGAAACTTCCAGTCCAGTGTACAGTCACCCAGATTAAGGAATAGGAAAGATATCATTCTAGGTGGTTGTTCACTGGAATAGGTTCCCCAGGGAAGTGGTCAGGGAACCAAGCCTGTCAGAGTTCAAGGAGCATTTGGGTTATGCTTTTAGTCATGTAGTTTAGTGTTGGGCAGTCCTATGGGGAGCAGAGTGTCAGACTCAATTATTACAGGTCACTTACCTCTTGAGATGTTCTGTGGTTCTATCATTGTCTAACAAATGCTTTCCAGCCTTGTGGTTATTTTGCCTTCTAGAGGTAAGTCTGGACATGTTTGAATTGAGAAGTCTCACATATTCAGGGTGAAAGCTCTCCATAAAGATACGGTAAAAAAGACAAGTGTATGTGTGTTGGGATGCAAAATCCCTCTGGGCCCCATCTACACAGGCCCAGGGATGTACAGAAATGTGAGGGCTGAATTAGAACCTTCAGAGAAACTAAAATGCATAAATCCACACAGACATGAGGTAGAAATGCAAGTTTAGTTTTAAATAAGTAAAGAATTTTTAAGTGCCTTAAGCAAATAAGAGACTGAATTAGTACATAAGAAAAGGACCTAAAACTTAGCTGAAAGTTAAGTAGCTTCACCTTTTACAAAGTTGGCTAAGTTCTAGACATAAAGAAAACAATGTGACCTTGCTAAGCATTCCTAGATGGAATAGACAGAATTATATATGTAGAAATTTGTGTAAAAAATTACTATCACTTTTGCATGTCAATCTTAGGTTTAGGGTAGCTCAAGCAGGACTGTAGTAACATCATGTTTTCACCTGATTAGCTAAAAATAGAATAAAATGCACTGCTTTGAGGATGCTAGCATGCTCACAGAACACAGATTACAGGGGCTGTTGCTGCTACTGCTGTTGCCTCTACTGATAAGATACTTCTGCTTCTGCTTGGGACTTAGGGACTTTATGCTAGATGGTTTTCTGCATACTGGTGTGCACAGTAACACCTGTACCTTCTTGAGACTGATTGTAATTATGCTATAAAGGACTTTACTTTTACAGCTACCCAGCTTTTGGTCTTCAATGAAGACACAACAAACCCTTGATGACAGATGCCCATCCTTCTAATTCCTTTTTACAGGAAAAAAAGCACATCAAACTGTACTGCCAAGTCATGAGGCCTCTCTGATTGGTAGGAATATTTGAAGTCATATCTAAGCAGGTCCCTTTGGAAACATGACTACCTCTTTCTCTGGTTTTTTTTTTTTTTTTTTTTTGAAGGTTAGGTGCTAGACAGTGTTCAACTTTCCTGGCGTGTTGGCATGAGAAACCTTTGGGCCAGGCAAGGAAGCCCCCAGGACTTCATGACTGCTAAACTGTTTGGGTTTGAGGTTGTGTGTTGGGATTTTTGTGCCTTTGTGCCTCTGTGGTATATTAATTTATAGACATGCAACCTGGTGAGCCAAAATAGTTGCCTTTTTTAATAGTATCTAAAAAAAATTCCTGAATAACAGCATTCATCAAATGCAGCCACCTACCAGATTCTCAAAACCTTATTCATTCCATATAAACACAGATTATGAGTAAGTTAAAGGGGCCTGAAGTCCATGTGATTAAAAATGTGTTGGGTCTGGACAAGGATCTGCCACTTTTGTAATCTCCTTCATATAAAAGGAGAATCACCATCCTTAGATGTGTTCAAAAATGTGCAGATGTGATATGTAGGATCATGATATAATGGAGAAACTAGCTGAGTTCATAGGTTAATAGCTGGACTTGATAATCTTAGTGGTATTTTCCAACCTTAGTGATTCACTTTTCAGAGAAATTGTTTTTGTGAGTGTGTAATTTGATTTATATAACTTGTTAGTGACAAAGTGGTCAAACTGGATCACACTTTAAAAAGCATTTCTAAGGGGTACTTCTCAGAAAAGTTGGATCTTCCAGCTTATTTTCATCTTGCCATTGAAATACTGCCATTTTTTCCATTTTCTGTGCCAAATTTACAGTATTCTCCCCTGTGTCTAGTCATCCAATGCTCAAGTGGTGAGAGCAACACACCTCTGAATCAGCTAAGTACTCAGGTCTCAAAGTAAAAGTAAAAGTAACCCTGTAAGTTGTACTCTCGTCAGGCATCTCACCACCTCATGTCCCAGGTGGGGGGTTCTGGTCTCTAGAGAACAGCTGAGACAGAGAGTTTCATTTACCTTACGAGGGGAACAGAGTGATCAGGTTCAGACATCATTATTACCACACCTCAATAGAATATAAACACAGCTGTAAAAGGAGAGACTTGGCATTGGAGTGAAGAAAAGACTAGAGTTTTTTAAACGGTTCTGTTTCTCAATTCAGGGTTTGGTCGTTAGGCAAATTAATAAAATACCTACTCATTATTATTATAGTTTTATAGGATTTTATATCTGTCATGCAGAAATTAACTAAAAATCAAGTAACTTAGGAAACATTCCAACCTTAGCACCTATAACACACTGAGTTTTATTTAAAGGGATAGAGAGAGCCTGTAACTTGTAAATAGTGCTAAACACTAACACAGCATAAAATATTAGGCTGTATATTTCAAAGCTTTTACAATAATAGAGTAAATTGTAAAGATTAATTTTAAGCCAGTGTGAGTCATTGCATTTCTCCTTTATTCCTTGTGGTATACTAAATATTGAGTTTTCAATAGATGAAACGATAACACAGTAGTCTAAGACTTCCTGTGTTTATATAGAGGACAAAAAATAAAAACTGTCTATCTAGTATGCTTAGCACATGTATCTATAGTTACCATAGAGTGAAGTCAGAGTGAATAATGAATGACAATCTCCTAATACTATGCTTATCAGAGCTGGATTTACTGTGATCTTTACACAGAACTTGGAGCATTCTTCAAATTTATGTACCAGCATCTTTGCCATTTAACAGATGAGGTTGTTTCAGTCCCTCATAAGAAAATGTTGTAAATATTGCAAAAATCCTATGGTTTAATCTCAAATGTTGCTTAACTACATAATGAAGGCCTAGGGTATTTGATTGAAATCATATTCGAATAGTTCAGATTAACTTGATTCAAAATATAAACATTTATAGTAAAACAGAGTGCATACATATTAATATGTAACTACTGCCTAGCCATCATTTTCTTTGGAAAAATTTGCATTCAAATATCAAGCAAGTGATGAGACACCAGCCCTGGGAATACAATACAAGTTTTCACAAAGATTTTGCTGCACTGGCTCTGAATTGCAAACAGACCTTTTCCCGTGGAAGTCCTCTTTTAGACATATGCTTTGGTAGAATAGAACTACTGTGCCTTTCAAATTAAGAAATTGTGTATCTAAGAAAAATATTTCCCCCAAGAAAGAATAAAAATTATGTTAGACTAGGAAAGTTCCAGAATATCTTCGATAATTACTTTTATGCAAATAATATCTTATTTCAGCCTATAGACTTATGCAATTAATACAGATTTTTTTACATACAGCAATTTTGTAATAAATTCCCCTTTCTTCAGTGTTGGTTGAAATGGAGAGTTTCTATTGTCAATTCCTGAAAAGATGAAAAAACAACCATAGCACAGGGGAAAAAGCAATATACGGAAAATTCTCCCAGGCATTCTGACCATCAATAATTGAAAATCCTTGCAATGATCTGAGGATAATTACTAACACAGGTTTTGAAAAATAACCTGTTGTGTTACTTCCCTTCGAACCATCTCTGCACCCCTGGTGATCTGCTGACAGTGTCTGGTGCCTATGCTGTTCAGACATCGCTATGAAGTGCATGTTTCCTACAGCCCCGAGTCCAAGGAAATATAGAAGTCTTGTGCTATCCTGTTTCTGTAAACAAAATATTTGTATCTTGGGAAAGAAAGATGGCTTGATTTGAAGTACCACTACACAGACCCGAGAACTTGATGGAAATTGTATAGCTCTGTGTTACAAGTAAAAGCATGGCTATAGCACAATTACAGGCAAGTCTACCTGGACTCTGATTCTGAAAACTGGGTAAAGCAATTTTCACCTAAGAATAGACTGAATGTAGCTTTTGTGATACTTCCAGAGTGATTTTCTGTATTTTGTGAGACGGTCTTTTTACAGTATTCACACTTCTGCACTGTGACTTCCCCTCTCTTTTCTAGAATAATGCAAGTATCCTTTTCACTTGTCCTCTGTTTTAGTCATGGAGACTTTTACACCTGTTCTCACTAAATTTTGAAAGTATGCACCCTTTTCCCTTGTATTCTATGAGGATAGAAAATTATTACTATTGTGATTTCCCCTCCTCAGTCTCCTTTTTTTCCCTCAGGCGTCATGATAGACTGTCTCACATTTCAGATGTGTACACCTATCTCTTTTCTTCTGGCATCCAGCCTTAATTAGATAATTTAACTATACATGTTCAACATTTTAGCAACCTGGTACCTTTATGCCTTCTCTCTCTGTTCCATGAAGCAACAGAGATCTTCAGAAGATGGTCACATTTGTAGCTGAGATTTCTATTCCAGCAATACAAAACTTTGCTAAATCCTATTTGTAAGGTCTCTTTTCCCTGACTTTTAGGCTGGGAAAAGACTGGTTCTCATTTTTGTGAAGATTTAGCAGTACACTTTTGTATAATATATGTATGTGGCTTCACTTTTTTCCCTGAAACATTACATATGTGGTTTGGTGGCTGAAATTGGAACACCACATGTTCTTGCAATCTGTCCATCTCTGACAGCTTCATTTCTTTATTCAGTGGCTGCTCTGGTGCTGATAGAGGTGTCAGAAGAAATTGTCTATCATTCGTGTGGATTTTTCACTCGTATGAATCAGTTTTATCACAGCTCCAGAGCATCACCAGAGACAGTTCTAACTGTTTTGTTTTTAATTACAAAGTCAATCTTTGTGTTCCTCCATACAGAGAGCCATGCAGCCAATCATAAAATCACCTTGTTCAAAATCTAGAATACAAATATTAAAACTTATCCACCTTTCCTTTGAAGTGATCTGTGAAGTTTTCAGAAGGGTCTCAGTCACACTGATCCCATTTATAGTTCATCTATTTCTACGGTATCGTGACTATTCCAGACACACAGTTCATGTTTTAGCACATCTTGTCACAAAGCATATCCTCTTCCCAAATTGAAGGCTGAGATATTTAAAGCAGAATAGTGGCCTAGTTGAAAGCTGGAGTTAAAGAGACATATATTTCTTCAATTGAATTTTAATTGCACATCAAATAGAAACAAGTTCTAGGCATTTCCGTGGGAATATGAAGCAGTCCAAGAAGCTGAATTCAAGCTCTGAAGGAGATAGAAAACCTAGTTAAGGTATCTTAACGTTATATCTTTTGTTGTATGCTTTTAACTGGTTTTGTTTGGTTTTGGTTTTAAATGAGCTATTTAAGAACTGGGATGAAACGTTCGAGATATTTTAACTTATTTTGACATTTGCAATTAGCCAGTACACAGGTCTTTAAAAATTTTTCAACACCAAACACTAATTTGGTGATGTAGTCAGATATTTCTTAGATACAGATATGTTTATTTACAAAGAATGCACACAAAATTCTATTTCCTTAAACACCATTACAGTTAAAAAACAAGAGGCTATTTCTTTGCACACATTTCAAGTTTTATTCTACATGGAATTCTACTACTTTTTAATGTGTGACCCTTATTCCTGCTTGTTGTCTTTTGGCTGGTTTTTTTTCCTTTCCTCTGTTTTTGGAAGTATTTGAATGTTTCTGAAACACACTTCCATCAACTGATACCCAGTAAATTTCTACTAATCATTTCCCCTTTTAGTCTTCCACTTGATCAATGTTTTGGTTGGAGAATTCTGTTGTTTCAGGTAAAAGGAAATAAATCTTTTATGCCTCATCTTAAACCTACAATGAATGATAGGCTTGTCCCAGCATGAACACATTTTCTTGTAACTTCTACCACACTTATTTTATAATTTCAACCTTTTTAGTAATTAAGTAGTTCTAGTGGGCTTGACATTTTAACTGGAGGCAACAAACTATAATATTCAGGGTTTAAATGCCTACTTTACTCTGCTTTTATAACATTACAAAAAAAATCTGTAGTAAATGTGATATGTAATATGGTATGGAGAGGCATAGGTCATACTGCATCTAACTTTGATAGCTATATTTCATCCAACTTTACAGTGTCTCAGTGAGTAAGATGTCCTTAATTGAATGCCTGCAGCCCCTGTGTAGAAACAGTGACAATGGACTGGTGCTTTTGAAGGTGCTTAATCTAATTCCTAAAACTAGGCATAATGTCAAATCAGGTAATTTAGATTTTATCCTACGTATTCCCTCCCCATGTCCTGGAATGGGTCAAGAAGCAAACTGTCCAGATCAGTGTGTTTAAGGGTCATCCTGACTGGAGTCAGTTAATTTGCACTGAGTGGTATTCTTTTTTTAGTGAAGACAATGTGTGAAATTTGTGCTCAAATAACTGCAACACCAAAAATACTTTAGTATCTTCCAGCACACTCCCTCTTAAGCCCACAAAAAATGTTCCTTAATTACTCCAGCTGCAAATGGCGTCAGCGTGATGATTCTGATCACATCACTCACATATAATCCATATACTTATGTAAAACTTTCTTGGCTTTTATAAGCTGACTTTTATAATTCCATAATGTTGCAGTAGGAAAAATAGCACAGGAACTGTATAAAGTTTACATAGCACAAAAGTTATGTATGCACAAACTCTTACAATAATCTTTCATCCATGGCTCCTACTATGATAAAGTTTTCTGCTTAGGTTCTTATTGTCAAGGACAGCTATTCATAGTTTGCAATACTTGGCATTTATCCTGTAAATCAAGGCCCATGACTGAGAGGTATCCACTGTAAAGTAATTTATAGGAGCGACAGCAATATAATAATAATAATATCAACCAGTTTTCATGAACTGTTATTCCTGGCTAGCACCACTACAAGCTCTTGGCTGATATTCATTCTTCTCCACCTCATTCTTGCCCTTTTATTGTCCTCCTCCACCTTTTAAACTCTAGCCAACAACTCCACTAATACAGCAACAAATTTACTGGCAAGGTCTGCAACAGCTGAGCCCATCCCAGTTGATCTGTGCCAGTCAGCCAGCTGGTGAGCTGGAAATTATCTAAAAACTGGCTACAATGCCATTTTACAGGCCAAAGAGAGACTCTGCAGTATTTGCCTTAAAGAGATGTTTTTCCTTTGCTATGACATTGTTTTCTGATCATGGTTAATGGCATAAAAATTTAATATGGAGGACAGCAAAGAGAAACATTAGCAAATGCACTAACCCATTTAGGCAACTGCACTTAGAGAGTAGGAAAGTATTTCCTAAAAGGCAATGAAGAACTCCAGAAAATATAAAATTGAGAATGAATGTGTGCAGTTGTTGCCGTGTGTAATTTTGTGTTTTAATACCCTATGGTCTATTCCTTTTCCTCGTCCTGGGGTGATGGTTCAACCTGGGTTGTGTCCGCCCATTGAGTTGTCAGTCTTCCCTGTTATCCACCCCTTATTCCTGAGTGTTCCCTGTCAATTTTCCCTGGTACCAGCCCCTGCCTGGACTGTCCCTTGGAGAATACCCTATTCCTCGAAGCTCCATTGGTCTATTTGTATAAACCTCCATATATTATAAACCTCCTTATAAAGCCTTCCCATTGGCTTTACGTTTTGAAAACTTCACTTTGTGTCTCTCCCCAGTCTTGTCCCTCTTGGCCCCTTGACCTTAAACCCCTCCCTGATTGTGCCCCTTAAAACCCACAGTCCTGGCTCTGTCCCTTTGTCTTTACCTCTGCCCTGCCTCGAGTTATGTTATAATAAAGAGATCTCGGACTGCAAGTGAAGCTCACTTAGTTCCTTTTACACCGACCAGCAGCGACCACTCAGGACTCTGGGACCCCGGGAGTTGTGTCGTGCCTCCGCAAAGTGTCTTGTCCCCTGGCATGTGATGACAGGTAGTTAAACATTACACTCATTTTCATAGTTTATGTAATACTGATGGTATTATTCAATTTAAATTAACTGCATTGGCAAATAGTAGGTCAAATCTTGTTGCTATTACATATTTCAAGTTTTACTATGCTATGTTCTTTAGCTATCTCTCACACTCGTTTTAAGACCTCTGTTTTCTTATTATTCTGCTACATTTATTCTAGTACGTATTTAGGAAAAGATGAATTTACGAGGAAATCTTGTTTAATTCAGGTGTTCTTTGCCAATCCTGGAAGTATTTGTCTCTCCTCAGACCTGTTGGCATAAAGTTCTAGTGACATAAAAATTATGGGTTTAGCATTTTAGTTACCTCACTGCTTCAATTCATATTGTTCCAATACAGTGAGTGATGCCTACATTAATAAATTATGAAGTCATTTGAACCTGGTCTCTTCCAGCAAGGTTGTTGCCCAGACATTAGGTTAAGGTCATCAGTCTCTCTTACACTTTAATAAATGTTTAATTTTAATCTATATAGTGTGGAATAGCTCTAACAGTTTTGCATTCCTTGATGATTATTCAGGAGAAATTTGAAATGAAGGTTTTAAGTCCAATGAGTGTTTAATGCTAAAGTAGGTAGATTAATATGATATTGAAGGAAAGCCTTTATAAAGGATGAGGAGGAAGAAGAAAGTTATGCCTGACTCCTACTACTAACATTAATTTTTAATTGCACAGCTTTATATAACATACTCCAGCAAGTCCTTGATTTCATCACCAATCTCTTTAAGGAATTTTTATCTTTATAAAGAGAACACACTGAGAAAATGAGGTAGAGGTTTAAAATGAGGTAGGTCATGCCCCCTTGGTAAGAAAAGTAACATAGGTCAAAATAAAAATGGTTTAAAAACCCCCCATAGAACAAACAATCAAGAAAACTTCTGTGATTTAAAGTCACCAAATTGACCACTCTGTATTATACAATTCCGAAGGACTCTGACAGTTCTATAAAGCATCCCAGATCTCCCTAGTTCCTCTGACGAAGAACATTAAAGTGTTTTAAATCTTGGTGAATTTCATAGAGGATAGGTGCTTCCAACCCAGCCGATGTGCATTCTACAGGTAATATGCCAAATATGTTCAAATTTAACAAGGAAAGTGTGTCCTGTGCAAAATGTGATGTAAGTCATGGAACAATGCAGTTGCCCCTGAAATCATGGTGACAGTCTGCTCCCCCTGCAAGTCACCAAGTCTCTGTGGGAGCTCCGAGTGTGTTCCTCAGGCATGGGCTGAGCCCTCTGCCTCAGGACTACTGGTGTGTAACTTGTTTACTCAGTGCATAATTGCCTTTACAAGCTACTTACAAATTCGGTACAGTAATGAATTTTCCTCAATAAATTAGTGAAGTCATTTGTATCTACCACAGTCCCAGTATGATAATCACTGAATTGACTTTCACCTTGGTATTACACTTGGTGTTTAAACAACTAAATTTTCTAAGCTCTAGAGAAAAGAAAATCCACGCTTCTGACCATCAGACTGTTACTATAGTCCCTATAAAACCATGAGATTCTATCTAAAAGAAGAAAAAAAATCTGTTTTCATTTAATCCATAACCAACGTAGGAAAGAAAGGAAACTATAGCATTTCTTAACCTAAGGAATGTTATAAAATATAGCATCTGCAGCCCAAATGCAAGCACTTTGTCCTGGGATTTCTGCCAAAACAGGAGGCTGTTTGGTGGTAATTAACATTTCTCATCCCAATATCATTGTTGATGAGTCCCCACACAGTTTCAAGTACAGCTGCCTGCTACAGTAGTTCATTATGAACACAGGACTTCTGCTGACTCTTCCCTTCTGCTCTATTTATCATGGGCACTTTTCACTTCAAAAGAATAACAGTTTCCTTCTTGCCAGACTTTGTGAGGTAGGCGTATCATGTCTTATTTGAAGATTTTCATATTGGTTTTGGCTTCATCCATTTGATCTTTTTTGCCTTTAGGAAGTCTTTCATCTTTTGTTTGGATGTGCTGGACTTCATGTCTTACTGGAGTGGTGCCATCTTGAGCTAGGTGTCCTTCACCCGTTGTTAAAGTATTTGTTCATTCAGTTTAGTCTCAGATTAGACAGATCAGATCTTGATGTATTTCTGCCTGGCTCTTCTGAAGTTCCTTGGCATTGCTTCTCTGTAGTCTCTTGGAAGCTTTGCAAGAACTACATGGAAGGCTAAGCAATTACAAATGATCTAGTGACGTGAGAGACTGTTCTTGAGGATACATTATATAAATGGTCAGCAGGAGACACAGGGGTAACCAGCTAGAATGAGAAAATTCCTTACAAAAACAGACACTTGTTATTTTCCCCTAAAACTGCTTATAGAGTGATCAAAAGCACCTATTTTCAAATGAAATGAGTAGTTTTTACTGTGATTTGTGTATACTTTATTATTCAACTTCTTTCTTCTGCTAGAGTTATTACCTGCTGATTTATCTAGCCAGGGACCAGAGCTTGTGCTTCAGGAACAGCCCTGCTTCAAACAGCTTGTGATCCAAGCACAGATGAGAGAAAAAAAAAACCCAGCATATAAAGGGAGTTTAGGGAATCAGGGAGACAAATCTGGGGCAGTTTTACCAAGTGCCCTTCTAACAGCATAGCAGTCTGCATACGGGATGGTTTTTTATTGTATTGTAGAAAAAAAGGAGAGAACAATGAAATTAAGAATTTCAGCAAATTTGACTGATTAACAAGGGTAGATGACCTTTCAGTAGTGAAGGAGACAGAAGCATCAATGTAGGTGGAGCTAGGTCATGCATGCTCTTTAAAGCAGAGACAAATTATTCAATTTTTTTTGCTGCAGGATAAACCAGGAAGCCATGGAGGCAGAAAAATGTAGGGGTGATCTTACTAGTGACCTAGAAAAATGATCTTTACAACATTTTTCTGAATGGAATGGAAAAGGTCTGTTATGGTGAAAGAAGGTTCCTATATTTCTGTCTCACAGCAACATTCTCCTTCTTTATTAGGAAATGGTACACTCAACAATAACAAAAACCCACAGAATTGGCAATAAATGAATAGCAGTACAAGCTGCAAAGTGACACTTTGACAAACATTGTTCCAGTGAACAATCCTGAGAAACAGATAAGCGATCATTTCTTAAACGTACTGGGGGAAGGGAACTCTGACGTTAAGGAAAAGGACCAAAGGCTAATAAGGAAACTTCCTGAATCTAGATGACAGAAATCCAGAATCTATTCTCATCTAGCTTAAACAGATGTGCTTTAATTTGACGTGGATTTAATTAACAATAAAATGTAGTGCAGTTAGGTCATGTGGGTTTTAAACAGGACCAGGGTTTTAAGTGTAGATATGTGAATTATTGCCTTAAACTGCAATAGTTTCTGCTACAGGATCAGTAATGTTTGGGAAAAACAACTTTAAGGTGCAATAATAGGTATTATATATTTATTTCTGCTCAAGCAATATATCTATCTATCTATCTAAAATACTTCCAAACACAAAGAAGAAAAATGGCTGTGTCACTGATTTGACACCAAAGAGAACTTGATAGCTGACTATATTATAGTACTATTAACTTCTCATGTTTTTGAATTGTTAGTGAGGGGAGGCTCATCAGTTCCTAGGGGGTCTTTGGAACTTCTAATATCCAAATGATGAGACCAGCACTTAACAAGGATCTCACACAAAACAATTAAATACCATGATTAAAATAAACAACTCAGTGTCCCTGAATTCTGGATATTTTTGTAAAACAGTATTTCCATGATTTTCTGATACAAAGATAAAGGAAAAAAGGGGAGAAAAAAGTCAGCATCCAATGTATATCGAAAGAATGACAATTGGAATAACCTCCAAAAGCACTATGGTGCTGGAGCAGATGTACAGAGCAAAAAGTCTTCTGAAAGTCTCAGATCAGCATCTGGGAGGCAGGGTTTATATGGGACTTGGAAAATCTTTCCCCAGGATCATACATGCTTTTGACGTCATTTGTGAAAATTAAGGACTTGTAAAATTCATTCAGTCTCAATTCTGCAATATAGTCCATATGCAGAGCCCTGATGTCATCAGTGACTTGGAAAACTATGCCCAGAACTCCACAGGCCTCCTGGAAAATTTCTATACTCACACAAAAGTTATTTCAAGAATGAGTGATGCCACTCAACAGTCAATAGACTAAGCAGATTTTTTTTGTCTCTATCAATTTGATTGAAATAACTCAGCTCTTCTGAAAGCAAGGAAAATGAATCAGACATATTTATGAGGTAAGGACTCTGCAGTGTCTGGAGTCATTAAGACATTTCATTTTTCTTGTTTGATTCAAAGTACCTTGAAGCTCCAGCTGCTTCATGAAGTACCCACTAGTCTCAGAGAAAAATTCTTTTCATGAAGAGCAATTAAAAAAAAAATTAATTTTATATATGGGGTAACTGATTTGACAGGATAAATTCTTGTTTAGAGCTCTGAATTCTTTCAAACATTATCAGGTTTTTTGTTGGCAAAAAAACCCCAACCAGCGTTAAGTCCTAGTTTTAATAGCATGTTTGCATTAAATACATATTTTAAAATGGGTTAAAGCCTGAACTAACTCCCAACATCTGAATGAGAAGATGTAATAGTCTGAGGCAGCTTCCTCTGAGGTCAGAATTTTTTTTCAAATGACCTCTCCCTTTGAGAGTTTTCCTCGTGGCTCAAGGTAAGAAAAAGAAAAATACTTTAACTCATGAGCTTTTGCAATTCTATGTTAATATTTCATACCCCATTGGTTATTCCCCTTGTTCCTGGTTTTTATCCCTCCTGATTGGTTCTTTTTGGATCCTCCCCTGATTGGTCCCTTTCCCAATTCCTTTCCCCATTGGCCAAATTGTGAAACCCCACCCCTGGCTACCCTATGTAATCCCTCTCCCATGGGACCATTTGCCTCTTCTCTCCTGTGGACCTGTGGAATGAAGAAGCTCTCCTGGAGATTGGAAAGACCCTGTCTGGCTGGTTTTACCCCTGCATCACCCAGGGTGGCAAACATGGCTCTGCTGCTCAGGCAGCCTCTCCAAGAGTGAATCACTCTGCACTTGAGAGTGCACCTAGGAGCTGATCACTTTGCACCTGAGAGTGCACAAAGAGCAAATCACTCCCTGCCTAAGAGTGCCTGTGCCTCCATTGATCTAGGTGTCTTTTTAAAGACGCTTCTAGCAAGGAAGGTTGCGGCACCTCCATCACTGGACCAGACCGTGACAACAGGACAGAAGGGTGTTCCCTTGCCCTGTTTTAGTTCACAGCATAGGCATAGGCTCACATTAATTGACTAGTATTCCAAGTGCCAGAAGGTGGTTAAAACACCCAGCTACCCAGGATCTCCACCACAGGAGGAGCCAGCCTCCTCTCACCCACCAAAATCATTATGAAACAATTCTTCAGAGGGAGCTTTGAAACTAAAGTATCTTTCCCCATGTCTTACCAACATGAAACAAATGTCTTGCAGTCATGTTTTGCGCACATTTAAGATACACAAAATAAACCAGTATGTTTATACTCCAGAGTTTGTGTCTGTCAAATGTAATGCATTTTTAATGCACAATTACAATTTCTGATTAAAATACAGAAGTACAGTGTCACATCATTCAAAACCTTTCACTGTGCAATTTATTCCAACTTAGTGTGAAATAGAACTTGTGCTAAATTCACTGAAATCATTAATGAAACTAACTAATTAAAATTGCTAAGCTTCCTCTCTATCCAATGTAAAACAATCCATGTTCAAAATGATCTGTAACATGACTATTTCCCTTTTTATTTTTTTTTTCCATTAAAAGTCAAGGGAAGGGAAAAGGATATAATTTTAGTAAGTGTTATGTCTTTCTTGGAAAAGCAACATGTTTCATATGAAGTAGGAAGCTTAGTTTGATCTGATGCATGAGCAGACAGAATGGCTGAGCACTCCCTGTGTTTGTAAGGAATTCTCTGTTGGCATCACGAAAGAGTGTGTCCTTCTTATGAATGAAAGTAAGTCATTTTCTCCAGTCACTAGGGAAACGAGATGAAGGAGACAGGACATTTTGTCTATTTAGTCTACCTCCTGGGAAGGCTGTGTTGGGAAAAGGGCCTTCACATACCATTTTGGTGGTGTGTGCCCTCCAGGCATTGTTGAATCGGATAAGCAAAACTTTTAGTAACATGTTGACTACAGGAGAGTCAAGTCCTTATTCTTCTTTAGTAATCACGAAGATCCTGCATTTCCATAACATCTGTTACAGGCACCTATTGCAGTATACAGTCTCCTCATTATGCCCCATTAATCCTCTTTTTGTGCAGAATAAATTGAGGCCCAGAAAGGGTTTAGCTTTAAATCATGCACCCAGTCCACATCACACACAAATTGTCCAGAATTGATGAATGCCAGCTTCTATATGTGGGGGAGAGGGGGAGCAGGGGTGGGATGTTGTGAATGAAACAGGAAGAAATTAGCTTCTTTTCAAATAATTAGAAGTCTCAAGCAGAATTTTTGTAGATCACATTTTTTTTTTACATTAAAAATATTAGGAATGATACAGGAAAGGCAAATGTTCTTGGGTTTGAGACACAGCAGAAAATTGTTCAAGCCTGTAAAATATTGTTTAATGAGAAGGAGCCTTGTTGCTCTTCCTCTGATTTACTGATTACTTTTTATTTCTAATTATTTCAGAAATCACATTCTTAAGAATATTCAATTATTCATGAGAAAGAGATTCCAAATATAAATACATGTTCCTCCCTGAAATGTTCATTTATACCTGGAGAGAGAAAGAGCAGTTCTGCTGAGCGGGGGAAGAGGAAATTAGTCATACTTAATCTTAAAAATAAAGGTAGAGTTTCCTTTGGCTCCTTACCATGGCAGTAATAACTGTTCTAGAAATGCTACAAAGCCAGAAGTTGCCTCTAGGAGAAAAGAAGAAAAAAGATTCTACATGTGATTTTGAGCAGACAATACAAGCTTGTTTTTTACTATTCCACTATCTTGTTCAATCGCTGTAAACAATTTTCAAAGACTGAATTCAAATATTACAAGTTCAGAAACAGATAATGTACAAGATGGGATTAATGAGATCCACTTAATTGAAGGAGATAACATACTGAATAGCTAGGTATTTTATGGTAGTGCTGATAAACAAGATCAATAGTACAGGCAGAAAAGTGGAAAACTGGTATCATAATCGTTTATCTGCCATGTAATGTAAGTACCTGTCATCATGTTATATCTTCAGAAAGGCAATATTAATCCATTCCCTACACCAAAATCCAGAAAACTCACTTCACTGTAAAACACAAATACTCTCTGTTTACTCACAGAAGTGCTTTACTAAATCTTAATATCCAGAAGTGGCAGAAACTAGTGCAGTTAAAATAAAGATGTAAAGAGAGCAGCAGCAAGGGTAAACACAAAGCATTTACGATAATTAGAGAGCGCGAACAGTAGAAAATTCAATGGATTGAAGCAAACAAGCACTGTAGCAAGTAAGTAAATAATTAGTGGACAAAGGAAGAATAATAAGAGTTCCTCAAAGAGAGTAAGCAATAGGCAGAGGAGAAAGAAACTATTTATCCTCTTAATCATTATATTGGGAAATTGGAGCCACTGGACTAAAAAAAAATAGCATTAGACACTAAATAAGCACTCTGGATTCATTTAAGGAATGGAAACTTACTTAAATCAGAGATCAAAATCAGAGGGATAATAGATAAGGAATTGGAAAACACAGATTATGTTTGAACTGCTAACTAGATCAGAATGGTGATCTGTACCCTACCTACAGAAGACAAAACAGAAAACGTTTTCAATAGCAGTTTCAATAAACTGATAACAAGAGAGTTACTAGGATCTGGAAACTAAAAGTGCATTCTCTTGTGAACACATCGAAGACCTCTGCTCAACATGTGCTTGTCAACTGAACAAAGAGAATGATTGTGGGGAGCAATATAACAATATTGTAACAGAATCATATGAAGTCAAGAGCATGCCCCCCGCTGGCACATTTTATTCAGTAGATTAGGACATCCTTGTATCTCATGAAGGTGTATCCCAATGGACTAGTTTGGCAAAAAAATGTAATGCTACTTCTCTGTCACATGTTATTACAATTACATCAAAAGACAAATCCTTACTCAAAGGAGCATCGTACTGACTAGCAGTGGTGTTGACTGGTTCAATTCCATAGCCAGGTCCTTCTTAGATAACCTTATCCATGTCTACTTGCAGCACTTGTTACAAAAAGCCATCAATTTCCTCTTCCAGTCCTTTAATACTAGCTGGGTCTTTTATCAAAAGATACAATTTGTGACTTGACTAAGGACTGAGAAAGCTGATCTTGAGGCTGAAGTAATGTAGTTTCTGATAATAATCATCCTTGAGTGCTTTCATCTCCTGTGGTTCAGCCCAAATCATTACCATTTTACTGTTGTTTTGCTTTAGTGCAGCTTTGTGCCACTTGTCAAAATGTAGCCACATTACATATTTTGTTTTGCAATGCTGACTGATTTCACACTTATTATCTCTCATTCATGCATGTCAGTAATACCTTGCATTTGTATAGTTGCTGTCACAACCTGTTCACATTTTATCCACTATCAGAGCCTGTTTCACAGCTGGAGGGGTTGTCCTTTTTGCCTAAAGCTAAATACATGGGAGGTGGATGGGCTATTCACCTTCTAAGATGCTTTTGCAGGAAGCCTTAGAATGAGTAGCATACGTAGCTTGTCTCCCAGGTTGCTTTTGGCACATGGGCTACGGAGATCATTGCCAATCTGTTTTGTCAGTTAAAGAAGTTTCCGTAATACCAGACTGAGCAGACTTGACCATATCTTTTCCTTTCTCACCTGCTCCAGCTCATGCAGTTCTTTAAATACTACCCTTAACTTCCACTTTAAGAGCAGCCACTTTGTGCAAGAAGAGCCTGGAAGCTGTTGCTATTGTTCGTAACATACTTCTCTCCCAATCTGGCTTCTGCAATCTTCAAATTAATTTTCCTAATCCCTTACTTCTCTGGTGATGGCCTTAAAGGAACAGTACTGATGTGTCTTTTACAAAATAAATCCTTTTGCTGTGTACTGGTCATTGTACTCAGTTACACAAACCACAAATTGTGTTGTCGCTTCAGCTGAGATGCAAAATAATGGCGTAAAGTCACATAAGTCACGGAATAGTGGAGGCTGGAAGGAAGGTCATCTGGTTCAACCTTCTGCTTAAGCAAGAACACCCAGGGCTTGTTGTCCAGGTTTGTGTCTGGACAGCTTTTGAGTATCTCCAAGGTGGAGACTCCATAGCCTCTACACAATTTGTGGCAAGGCTTGGTTATCTCACAGTGAAAAAGTATTTCCTTGTGTCCAGTTACTTTTCCTGTTTTCTCAATATGCAAATTAGTTAAATTGGACACTTCTGAATATGATTTCTTACATATTTTTATCATTATTCTGTTTCCTTTCCCTTCTTTTCCCCTTTATTGAAACACAAGTGTACCTTGAAAAAAATTCTTTGACTAGAAAAGTAATCATAACACTGCCAACAAATATTGAAACACATAATGACTGATTCTGAAATTACTTGTTCAATGGTTTGATTAGATGATTTATTTAAATTCAAGTGAGGAAGAGATTAAAGCTTGATATTAAAAAATGAACTCATTATTACAAAAGAAGAGTCTCATAATTCAGGTTTGTCAATTTAGATTTATAATTGGCAGACAAAGTTCAACGCAAATAGACACAGCTTAATAGACAGAATAAAGAAACCAGAAAAGAATGTTTCCTGGTAAAATGTTCATGTGGGAATTATTTCTGGTAAAACTGAGTCAAGAGAAATCTCCTTTTATTCGAAAGAAGAAAATCATCAGTGTGGGCTGTTGGGAAAAAAAAAAAGAAAATAGATAAGATATTTTCCTGTTAGTAACTGAAGGATTGACTTGCACAAATTAAAAACAAACAAACAAATAAACAAAAACCCAAAGAAGACCCATCTATCCTAGTTTAGCCAAACTTGATATAAAATAATTTTGAAAGGAGCTATCAGAATATTTGCTTACTATTTTCTTCCTGTAGTCACTAATTTTGCTTAAATAGGGAAGTTAGAGGGCCAAGCTATGAAGAAACAGGCAGTACATAGCAAAGTGGCATTTATGGACATTTACACACCTGATCACTGCTGGTATCACCAGTGGAAATCATTTCCTCCCTTCAGATTTCTTCAGGTTAATTATTTTTACTGTAAATCTGTTTCCATTATAGATATTTATGTGGCTTTGAGCTGCAGCCTTTGATTCTGATTACTTTTTTCTCTGAGAGATTAACGGCCTGAGGAATAACTGGGGTTTGGAGTGGAGGGAAGAGTTCTAATTTTTACAGTATTTGTACACCATAAACAAGTCTCCTGTCACATTTTCTTTTGGTGACAAACCACACAGAAGGAAATTCCCTGACAGGGAATTTTACCAGGTCCTTGGTCCCATTTCTGACTTTCTCACAACTTTTACAAATATCTTGGCAGTGTTGACAAATGTACATCCCTGTGCATGCTCACCCAAAATACTTTTAAAAAAATGTGTCTTAACTCGCTGTGATTTTATGAATCAGTAGTAAGCCTTCACCCAGAATTTATACAAAATATTAGCTGGCAGATGTTAGAATGACAAAGCCTCTTCTGGTGGACTTTAATTTCTAAATGCTTAGGCTGAAGTGTGAAAAAATGCCTGAAGTACTCAGAAAATAAAGCCTATTTACTATGTAAAAAAAGCCAAATGGGGAATCTCCTCACATAACTCTGCCAAAGTGTATGAAACTGAGATATATAAAGAAAATATTATCTCTCTAAAATGATGTTTTCATCCCATCCAAGTTGCAAATAAACAGTTCCAATGGGAAGGTTACTAAAAGGACAGCAATAGAAATTTAACTGAAGTCTGGCAGAATCTAAAGTACTGCTTTAATCAGTCAAAATGTGAAAAAAATAGTTTGAACCACTTAGAGGCAGCCCCTGCTCCTGCACAGAGTGTAACAAAAATACCCACTTAGGTAAGAAGCAATGGATCCTCCAAATCTCCAGACTGTGATTAAAAACAGGGAAAAGAGAATAAAAAACTGCAAATCTGAGGGAACACAATACAGTGATTTTTTGCAGCTTCTAAGAATTCTCTTGCTCATAAACCCAGTAACTGCCTTGTCCATTTATACTGGTAAGAGTTCTCTGTCTCAGTAAGACAACTGCCTGTTTCTATACTTTCAAAGTATAGAAACTTTATAAACTTTATCATTTTTATAAGCTTTTTTCTCTTCTCAGTATATACTTTCTTGTATCCATCTATTTTCGGAAAATGTTTAAGTCATAGACACATGGGATCATTTTCAAGTATGGTAATATAATGTGTTTTTCTCAAACACTTAAGGGCTTCTTCATTGTATGAGACCACTGAAGAAAGATGGCACCTCTAAAAGACACATTTAAGATCCAATTTTCCTTCTGGAGATGTAGTTCAGGGCATTGATTACAGGGGAGCTTACAATGGGTCACCTTTAAACATTGGACCCTGTTAAGTTCCCAAAGTTTTTCAGGATAAACTCACACCAAGACTTGAGTGTTCATATTTGCTTATTTTCTTTGTTATATTTCTGTTATTTCTGTGGAACAACAGAGGATGTAGGTTGAGGGTGTTTAGCTAACACAGACTTAATCATGGCAATTAAACTCACAGTCACTGTTGTAAATATCCAGCTACTTCTCTTGAAGTTTTATTGCTGGCTTTCTGGTTTCTAACATGGTTTGTTTAAGTTCAGTGTTGTTAGAATATGTGCCCTATAGGAAAAGCTTACACTGATTAGTAACACACATTAATCAGAAAATCTAGTTTCATTGACTCTACATACAATTTTAATCAATATGTATTTAAGTTTTTTGCTTCATGCTGCATTCATGTTCTGTTGAACGTTAATTTATGGAAAAGATTTTACAGAAGACAAGCATGAAATTGAAAAGTGTAAAATGAGCTAAGGTTGCTACTTCATCACTTTAAATAATACCATATACCTCCAATTATCCAATAGGAGAAAAATAATAAAGGCTGTATATAATGTTGTAATAGATTTCACGCAGATAGAGCAGCATTTTGCTTCAAAGAATAAATAATTTCATGTTCTTCATGGCCATCAAAACAAATCTTCTGCTAATTCAGTAAGGTTTATCACAAACCAAAATGGTATGAATGGTATATATTACTTGTTTCATTAAAATCTGATTATATTATAATGTAGAGATCTAATTTCTCTAAGTACCTCATTATTCCTTATTTCATCTGCCAAGTGCAAGTGTGATCTTATTGTGAGTGTGAATTAAGCCAAGGCATGATAACTAGATTGACAAAAGTCACACTATGGTGAAAGTTTCATTCTTTAGAAATGTACAGATGGCTGCTTTAAATGATCCACAAGTGTACATTTTTCTATGGGTCACACTGTTCCATTACAAATAAAAACTACTTATGTGAAATTACAAATAAAAACTACTTATGTGAAATTACAAACCTGATCTATCTCCTCAACAACAATTTCGTACTGAGGTAACATCAATGAATTTACAATATTTTTTTACCCATTGACATATAAGTAGATAAGAGTACAGCTGCTCTGTGAGCATTTTAGTGTGCTTAAAGCTTGCTGTTGAATTAAAAATATATTTCTTATTAGGAGTAGTATTTTTTCATTCGCCACAAGGTTCCAGTCCTTTTATGAAAATATCCATTCTCACTGAAACATGCATATCATACCCACTGGTCCTTAAACTGTAAAAAAATCCAAGAAAAAGGGAATTGAAATTGCTACACTGCTACAACACATAATAATTATTATATTCCATTATACTACTTATTTTTGCCTCCCCTAAGACTTATACCTCCTTTGGATCATAGGGACTGAGTTTAAGAAGGTAAATATTTTCACTTCTGTGTGATTAACTCAGACTGCTGGTATAATCATTTGCCTCCAACTCTTTTCTCCTTCTGTCTCGAGACTGACCGTTTCAAAGAACTAGTCAGCTGTGAAGAAGGAGAGTAACTCACATGCACTGCTGAAGCAAATCTTTTTCTCATATGGTCATTTTATGCAGCCAGGAGATATATTGTAAGGGCAAAACTCTCTGGCTCAAATATTTTTAAGTATGCCTTGCATTATACTGCTCCTTTAGAGAAATTATGCTGAACATGGATTTCTTGGACCAACAGCCAAAAAACACCTCCTACAAGGAATGTCTTTTCATGTTGAACAATCAGTGCTTCATATAAAGACACTGCATTTTGCGGCTCGTTCTACAAACATGAAAACAACATTTTTAATATTTTGTTTTCAAATCACTGTCTTTGGTTTAAGCTTCCACTGAGAGCATGAGCTTCTTACCACAATGGAGAGGCTTCATAAATTTAAGGTAGTTGAACTGTTTGATCTTCTCAAAATGTTAAATTACTTAAATTGTTAGTGAAGAACAAACGTAAAGTGAAATATGGACATTGGAAAGGGAGAGGAGAGAAGTAGGGACATGAAGATCTTCATCTGCCATGCACAGATACTGCTTCATGGATGGCTTAAGTAGAAATTACTCCACATGATGTTCTGTCCCAATTTTGTGGTGAAACATACTGTGATAAGAGGTGGGGGACATGTATAATCAAAATTTTGCTTGTAACAAACTTAAAAAGCAGATACAGAAAAGCCTTGGTTTAAAATTCTTTATATTCTGCTATGTTTTATCAAACTCATTAAGTGGAAATACTCAGCTCTTAATAGAAACTGTAAAATGCTTCAGTCAATAATAGCAAAAAGTCTAATAAAATATCTTCTAATTCTGTGACTTTGTTATGACTAGCTTTGTTCTTTATCTGGACTAAAATTTCTTTAAGTCCTGGAGTCTGAGAGAGCTTTCTGGCTCAGTCAGCAATGATATTCAGCATATATGACAATACATTTTCATGTGTTTACACATATTTAAACTTAGATTATTAACAAATATATGGCAAAAATAGAAATGTACTAAAAATACACGTAATACCTAAATATGGTGCCTATCTTGCATGCAGATATCATCATCCTTCTGCCAACCATTTGTCAAGATCCTCTTCCATAGTACAAATAATTTTCTGTCAGTGCTCTTGCCATTGTGTCAGTTTCTGTGAACCATTTCTATGTGAACCATTCCTTCTCCTCTTGTGTAAATATTCCTTTGAGAACCATGAAAGGGAGACAAGTTTAATGTGGCTGGAATGCAAAATCTGGATAAATAATAACGCCATCATTACCTTTGCCACTCTCTCTTAACGATTATCTGAAATCCCTGTGATTCCAAAACATTTCACTTTTTATGAATTATTAGCTTTACAACTTTCAGTGGAAAGCAGAAAAATGTGGACTGTATAACAGCATCTGCCACTACTTATTGCCTAAATAGGATGAATGCAGAAGTACATTTGACTTAGAAGGTAAAAACATCACACCTTGCACCATACCCTCCTGCACAGAATAGTGAGCTCATTGTCCGGTGACCCAGACTCCCAAATGGATTTACAAGGAGACCAGCAGAAAATGCAAGCTATGGTGCAGTAGGGAATTTTGATGGACATCAGTTGCTTTGAAGTAACAGTCCATGAAGGCGCTGGTACTTTGTGTTATTTCTCTTTCAGAAACAACTGCCTGAAATTAATGTCAGTTAATTTATCTGTGGTACCTAATAGATTTGGATGGAAACATGTATATCAATACATGAATCTCCTCAGTCCTGTTGACTACCTAGTGATGCTAGAAAGCCTAAAATAAGAGCCAAGGCACTGTGTTGCAGCAAGACGTGCAGGAGGGTTGTAGCTCCCACAACAGGGACCAGGACTAGGACTATTCTGTACCCAGCAAATGGCTGCTGAGAGCTACTGTTTGCTCTGGTGCTTTTACCTTGTGTAAACAGCAGAGACAAGGTGAAGGTTGCAACAACTGCCTCCCAATGTGGGCTGTTATAGTCCATCTTTTCTGTAAATTGTTGTCTAGGATGACCTCATTTCATTGAGGGAAGAACCTCCAACCCTTCTATTCTTAAAAAAACCCCAACAAAAACCCAAATAGTGGATTTAGGGATTAAGAGAAAAAAAAAAAATCAAAACAGCGTAAGTGTTTTTGGTTGGTTGGTTGGTTTTGGTTTGGCTTGTGTTGGGGCTTTTTTTGGTTGGGGTTTTTTTTTTCCCTTTTTTTGTTTGTTTTGGGGGGTTTTTTTTTGGAGGGTTTTTTGTGGCAAGTGACAAAACCTCTCTATTTCACTTTAATTTAGCCTTTTTTATGATGGGATAGAATGACTTCAAGACAATACTAAGAAAGAAAGACTGCTTCAATCTGTATATTGCTTCTTGCTAAAAGAAAATTAACTTGAGGCTACTCACCCTGATTTCCAGCTGCTGTAAAATCTCCCTGTAAAACCACTATTGAAGACTTACATTTACTCACTCAGGCATGATTTTTTTAAAACAAAAATTTTAGAAAGACAGGCTTCTCCACCCAGGCTGCGTGCTGTCATTTGCAAGACCTGAGAGGCATGTACAAAGCAGTGGCAATTTGTTCTATTGTGCCATTGCTTCTTCACCAGTAGATACTGGGTTCTCATGGAATTTGTTCAAATATTTATCCCCTGACCTATACTTTGCTCTAGGCCATTAACTACACTGTAACTCCTGCTATAGTCTTTCCATCTTTCCTAGGAGAATGTCCTTGTTTAAGTTGATGGATTGCATATTTTACTTTATTGGAAGTAAAGCTTTCTTATCAATGTCAACAAACTAATTTCTTCAATTATATATTTATCAGTGTCATTCTTTTCTTGTATAACCATCAGAAAGTGCAATAAAACCTCCTTATATTGGTTATTATTAACTCCAAGCATGGTAAACTTGATTGCCTCTCCAATTTAATTATACTGAGTTCTATTTGACTGACATTTTTTTCAGTTTTCTGTGAAATGTTGTTTTAGATAATTTGCTTGGCATTAATTTCAATCTTTTTTTTCAATCTTTCCTCTATTAGTTTGTTTTACATGGGGTTTATATTGTAAAGAAGTGTGCAATGATTTGTGTAATACTCACCAATTTAAACTAGATTATTTAAATTATATATCAGTTTCATTCTCTCCCCCAACAAGGGGTGTTCTTTTTATAATTGCCTACATTTCTAGGTATTTTTCTTCATTAAAAATAACTACACCCTTTGAGAATAAAAACACTTCTTTAGTTATGTCTTTAGACACACATATAGACTCAATTTTAAATCAATCTGGTTTTACATATGACATGCTACAATGTCTTATATTAAGACATGGATTTTTGCTAACAAAGCATTACCTTTTCTAGGGTTTGAATATGCCAAGCATAGCTTTTCTTTTCCCAGGTAGACATGTGGGTTTTCTTTCATTCCTTTCTGACAACACCCCTATGTTTTCCTCATTGTAGAAATGACAAAATTCTTTCACTTTGTTTCCTGCATAACAATCCAGTTCATTTCTGATGCTCACTCAGTTTATTGGAAATAACTTGTACTTGTTTGCCTGGTGGCCTGGCAAGCATTATTGCACTACTGGAGAGCAAGTCTGTCAAAGATTTCAAATAGCATTTCCTCTTTTTCTCTTTATATAATCAGATGACCATCTATGAAGGGTTCATATTTACAAGGAGTGCTCATTCTGTACTAAATGACATCCTCAAGAGCACAGGACGACCATAATCAAAGATCTCTCTAGCCCAATAGTCTGTCTCCAGCAGTGGTCAATGGCAGGGGCTGTCAGGCAACTCCATAGTTGATATGTTCCTTCCCTGATATGTTCCCCTAGACTGCAAAATATATCGACACCAGTCCTTCACGAGTCAGAAGTATTATCTCCACAGCCAATGATATCAGATGGATTTTCATTCCTTCACCTTATTTCTTTGCCTTTTCGTCTTCTGCAAAGCTTCCAGTGACTGAGTTCCCCAGTTTAATTCACTACAGGATAAAGGTGCCTGAGGGGTTGCTTTGCAAAGTGCCATATAGAGCAATTGAGGAGTCATTGCACAGCCCTGGCTTGTTTATTTTTATTTTGCTCCTTTTCCTTTTTCCTTTGCTTATACTAAGCACAATTAAATAAATAAAAAGAATTATTTCCAAGTACCCTTCTTTTCAAATGCTAAGTCTTTTTCAATAGTGAACGTGCCTTACCTTTGAGCTGTAGTGCCACTTGACTTATCTTCTAATTTTGGCTGAGGTAAGGGTGGAACATGGATACCATACCCTTTTAAGCCTGGAATTTCATTGTTTGTGTCCCTCCATTTCTGCAGGAAATATAGTTCTGTTATTCTCTGCTTAGCTCTTTTGGAGCTATCTAGGAATAACAAACAGTAAGTTTTGCAAATTCTATGTATTTGACCAATTTTATTAGTTCTAGATGGGTTTATTAAATGTCTAAGTCACCATAGAATATTTTAGGATGGTGATTAGACATTTCTGTAGCTTTTTCATGTATGGAGGGCTTGTCATGGGACAGAGTTTGAATCTTAAAGTTTTTAAATGTTTTCCTGCTTGTTTTCTGACAGTGCCTTCAGAATCTCATTGGTAGAGTGTATGGGAATCAATACATCATTTAAGATTTTCATGGTAATGTGTTTGAAATTGAAACTAGCATTTAAACTGTCATCAAAACCAGCCTGGTCTTCTATTAAAAACAATATTCATTTTATAGCTTCTCCTTTCTTTGTTTACCTAATAACTCTCAAGTAACACTCCATTTTAAGGATGGCCTCATTATCTATAACTGCTGAACCAAGAGTTTTGAAAAGGTATTCTCCTTTCTCAGTGCTCCTGCCATGTGAGTAGTTTCCAGTCATGTGATATGCTTAACTCCATGAGTAAATGGCTGAATTTTTAAACTAGGCTATAATGGTAATTAATTTCTGATGTGAAATTGTAATCAAATAATAACAAATTGCTAAAGTGAAAAAATTCTGGAATTTGCAAACAGATGCTGGCAGAAAATGAGTATCTGACTTGTGTTCCTCCAAATTGCTAATCAGTCTTGTGTCTTTTATTCCTGTTTTTATTTAACATAACTATGCACGTCTCAATATAAAAACTCAAGAGTCTACCTTAAATATATGTCACACATATTTCATCTTCTTTTTTTCCCTTCAAAGCTATGTTATTTATCTTTTCTGATTCTTGTTTTTTATGCTGCTTGCATTCTTTTGACAATTTCTTCTAACATCTGTGGAACTTTGCAGTAAGACATCTAGCTTTTGTTGCTGGTTTCCTCTGTGATATTTTGGAACATCAAGTACCCCCAGATCTTTTCTCTTCTACTTTATTCTATCCATTCTTGTCTTTGCCAGCTCATAAGAGAAGTTCCCTGAGATCAGTAAGTATCTCTGTGTAATAAAGGTACTGACGTGGATCTTGATGGAGTGAAACATCTCCCATGGTTTTCTCATCCCCCATCAATGCTTAATGGAGGATAAATCTTGTAGTCCAGATTACAGGAACTGCTCACTGAACAAAATAGCATTTTTGTTGACACTGAGGATTTTACCTCAGATAAGCCCAGTACGCAAGATATATTGTAGCTGAATTTGTCCTGAAAATACATATGTTCGCAGCATATAAGACTGTAATTTGAAAATTGTGAGGTTTTCAAAAGAAGTGGCTGAGATTTGGATTGAGTGATCGAGATTTGGAGCTCAGTGTATGCATTGTACTGATTTCACTGACCTAAGAAGGAGTCTTCAGCCTAGATAATCTTGAGAAGGATGAATGAAGATCTTGTCAAGACTGTTTTTGAAAGTTTTGAAGAAATAAAATAATAAAAACATGGGAGGGAGTTGGGAGTTCTGGAAAAATGTTGCACATTTTTCCAGAAAAAGCTTGTTGCAACTTAAAATTTTCCATTACTTGTACATATTTCAATTACTGAAATTTAGTTATGCAGTGAGAAGCAATGAAGAAGGAACAAGAAAATGTAATGATCATATTTTCCACAGAAACGTAAATAGCAGCATTACTGGATTTGCATTTAGTTCTAGTTTCTTGAAAAAGAAAACTAGCAGTAAATAATCTGCTTTCCTAGCAGTAAATAATTTAATCCTATAAAGCTATCATTAGAGTAAATGACACTATAAATCACTGCTTTTACAATGGACATCTAAGCAAGCTGTTTTTACTGCCTCAGTATTTTGAATTAACTGAATAAAAGTTAAAAGCATTTCCCCATGAGATTTACAATAGGATTGGGTTCGGCCTTTTGTAAACAAAATCAGATATTGTCGTTAAAAAAATGTACTTCCAGCAGCTTTATAGAAATTACCACACACACAAATCTCAGAGGATTTCTCTTAAAATGTGAACTTGTGGCCTCCCTACCAAAGAATGAATAAGACAAAGGGAATCAGGCCAGTGTGTTTGCCTTTTCCCAGGGACCACAAAAAAAAGCCTTTGGCAAGGGAGAAAAGAAAATAAATGAGAGAACAGCAAAAAAAAAAAAAGAGACCGGTGCATGTTGCCTTATTACCCATAGTGAGGAAGGTCACCTTTTCCTCAGTGAAACAAGTTGTAATAAGTTATGCATATTTTTAACAGCAATTTAAAAATGTAGAAGTAGAAATTGAAGGATTCAATTGAAAGAAAAAATAATTTTGCGCATTACACATTCAGAGCAGTGTACAAACATGAGCTAATTAATCCTTACCACTCTGGAGAGGTAAGTGGGAGCAGGTATGACATTTTATTGTCAGCATAAAGAGGGAAAAACTGAGGTAGAAAAGAAACTCAACATAAAAGCAATCTAAGAGCAGATGTATTCATATCTTGGGCAACCAGACCACCATTCTCTGTGCCCTTTTGCCAAAATGTACTTATTCCACCAGCATGGTGTAGGTCTGTTTGTGTAGGACAGTACAATGAGAAGTCAGAGGCTTTGAACCAGAGTTATTTCCCTCAGCAAGAATGCAGGCATCTGTCCAAAGACAACCTGAAGTCCACTGGAGCCTAAAGTAGTTCTGTGCCACTGGCTTTAGCAGAATCATGAGCCCATCACATGTTGCAAAAAGAGCTGCAGTTCTTTAGAATAATATCCTTAACAAAGTTAAGTATAATAGTATGTTATTTTCCTCCTCTATGGATTTTTTTTTCCTGTGAGAGCATAGGAGCTGTAGTTCATGCTGGTAGCAAGCATACTGCAGCTGGAGGAGACATTTCTCAGGAAAAAAGGCCGAGGATAAAATCCCCGGGAACAGAAGGTCACCTCATCAAGAATTTCTTCTAGTCTGGTCAGATCCCTGAAAGATCTCCTTTGCTTCTTTTATTCACTGCGAAAACACGTCATAACATAGGATTTCTTTGTGCACAATCACACTGTATATAAAGCATTCTTGAATTATGGTTGTACAATCTTGTCAAGACTATAATCAAGAATTAAAATATAATTAAACTTCTTCAAGAGGCTCCTGCTCGATGCACCCACTGTTCTGCATTGAGTCAAAACTTAAGTTTTAGTCACACATGCCTAAAGTTAAGTTAATTTACAGTTTAGACAAGGAAATTAGTTATATTGACTTGATTGGTATTTTGGGAACCAGTTATTACTCATACAGAAGAAATTTCCCCATGATATCAATATTATTTTAATTCTTAATAATATTGAAAAAAAATACCCTTTGTATCTGGAAATTTATTCTCCAATAAAAAGTTAAGTCTGAAAGCCTCCTCATGGGGACAAACCTCAGCAGCAGACCTGTGTTCTTTGACTCTGGGAAAGTCTAGCTAGGAAAGTGGGTAAGATAACATCCTTATTCTGTATTTCCTAAGGCCTCTTCTTTTTGTAGAAAATGCTGAATTATTCACACTATGCTAATAAAGTTCATTTGAGTCATCTGAGCAGTCTCCTGAATTTATTAATAAGTTATTTTAAAAAGGAGTTAATTTGGTCAAATTGTCTCTACAGTAAACTGGCCAGCAATATAGTGATAATCAGATAAACAACAAAGATGAATTACAGGACAGGAAACACAGGCAGAATTGTCCTGGGTAATGAGAAAGTCAGTATTTCAGGATGAAAGAGTCCGGGGAAATTTAGACAGCAAACCTCAAGTAACATGAGGTGGTAAAAGGGTGCTCTTTAACATGGAAAAGAGTGGTTCTGTGCATGGAGCCAGGTTGCAGCCAAGATAGCAGTGTCTCTGACATTCTTTGGTACAAAGCTCCACCAACATCCATGCAGAGTGGGCATCCCAGGAGGCACTGATCTGAAACAGAAATAGATGCAGCTTATTTTAAATGGACATTCTGCAAATACATCTGTTCGTTCTTTTCCCTGTGTGTCGCCCTGATTTTTCAGCCTTCTCTTCTGTTTCACAGTTTTCATGGTTTAGGCTGTTTCTCACACATGGGTGTTATAAACAGAAGCAATATTTTCATAAAATCAAGGAAAGTTTACATTCCTGTTCTTAGAGAAATGGATAGCTGATGGACAGTTGTCTTGACCAAGGGGATGGGGAGAGGTGTCAACCTTCTCCCCCAGTCCCTGGCCTTTTGTAGATACACTATAAAATAGAGTCAGATTTTCATAATAAACAGTTCATACCTTCTCACCAAAGTGCGTCTGTGTGACCAACAGTGTCACCTGTGTGAAGTAGGTACTTTCTTCTCATGTCTTGCAGTATTGAGAAAATAGCACCCATCTTTCATTTGTTCAGCCCTCCTTCATGTATACTTTCAACTAATGCACATTTCTAATCATGGTAAGGAGACACAGCTATTTCTCTCTTCACATGATCCAAGATTTTCATCATTCAATACATACAGATCTTGATCATTTACCAGTCGAAGTAATGTTTTTTCCCTAAATATTTATTCAGTTATTATGTCCAAAGAGATTTCTAGACACAGCTAGGAAGATACCTGTCCAAAAAGACTGAATCTCTTGGCAGTCGTGCTACTATTCAAGGAAAACAATGGAGCTCATTGGTTGAAGAACGAGGTTCTAGCTATGCAAAAGCCTGTTAAATCAATTCAGGAATGTATTGCATACTCTATCTACTACTCAACCTATAACAGCTTGAGTTGGGAAACATCTCCTAAGTTTGGTGTGAATAGTGAGAGTGTGAGAGCACAGAAAAGAGAGGAGACTTTTGGTTTTTTGATGCTTAAATTTTTGATGGGAAGTGAAAGAATAGGGGTGAAATCTGAGAAGCAAATGTTGCATTCTCTGGGAAGGAATTTCATAGCCTTATTTTTCTGTTCCTTGCTTTAGCAAGTTGACCCTTGCAGCTGACAGTCTCATCATGCCTGCAGAACTTTACTACGGAGGGATGTTATGATCTCCTGACAAGAAATGAATTCTTAGAAAACTTGGTCAAGTGCCAAAAGGTCACTGTCTTGGAGCAAATACAGTGTTCCCTGGGGAAACAGTATAAGAAACCTTGGATAGACAGCACTGACTTGCCTTTGAGTAAGAAAGCCGCCAGTCACTCTGCTGAATTTTCATTTTTACCAAGCAGAATTGCAAAAAAAAATTCTCAGCATGAAGAAGAATTCGCATAAAAAGTGAGTCTGTGTTTTTGATAACTCTTAAGAAAACACTGATATGTTTGAAAATCATGCATCCATCCCACAGGATCTTCAAAATTCTTTCTGATTCATATCATTTTACTTGGGCCTAAGAGGGACAACTCTGAAGACACCAAGGTCAGTGAGGAAGGAGGGGGTGAGATGCTCCAGGCACCAGAGCAAAGATTCCACTTCTGAGATTCCCACGGTGCAGACAATGGTAAGATAGCTGTGCCCCTGCAGACCATGGAGGTCCATGGTACAGCAGAGATCCACCTGCAGTCCGTCGAGGACCCTGCACTGGAGCAGGTGGATGTCTGAAGGAGGATGTGACCCCATGGAAAGTCGGTGCTGGAAGACATTTCTGACAAGATCCATGGATCCATGAAGAGAATAGCCCACACTGGAGCAGGTTTGAAGAAAAGAGCCCACATTTGGCAGGGCTTGTGGCCCTGTGGAGCTCCACACAGGCTGGAGTGTTTTGTGCCTGAAGGATGGCTGTGGAAGGGACCTACACTGGAGTTGTTTGTGAAGAACTGCAACCCATGGGAAAGACCACACTGGAGAAGTTTGGGGAGGTCTGTCTCCTGTTGAGGGCCCCCACACTGGAGATCAGAAAGAGCTCTTCTCCCTGAGGAGGAAGCAGCAGCAGAAACATGTAATAAACTGATGGACACCTCCCCCTCACCATCCCGCACCTCGCCCACTGGATGGGACATAATAGAAATCTGTGAATAAATTTAGGCTTGGGAAGAATGAAGGTGTGGGTGGAAGCTGTTTTTAAGATGTGTTTTACTTCTTATTAGCCTACTCTGATTTGATTAATAATAAACTTAATTAGTTTTCCTGAGTCGAGTCTGTTTTGCCCATGATGGTAATTGCTGAGGGATCTTTCCCTGTCCTTATCTTGACTCATGAGCTTTTAATTATGTCCTCTCTCCCCTGTCTAGTTGAGGAGGAAAGCGACAAAGCAGCTTTAGTGGGTGCTTGGAATTTAGCCAAGGTTAAACCACAAGAATGATTTATAATATCTTGGGAACATCAAACACTATCTCGCCAACAGCTTGGTTACCTTATGGGATCACAGGCCTGCATAAAGATCAGCTGCAGCCCTTGGGTTGAAGGTCTTCAAGCCTTTGCATTTTGCTCAGCACCTCTCAGCATTAACCTACACTGAGAACTCCCCTGAACTTGTTCATCTCTAGTTTGACCACCTTTGTAGTTCAGACACATGAAAGAAGCCTCTACCATGATTCCAGAACAAAGCATGGATTTACATTTGCAATGTGCTTTAGCTGCCCTGTAGCTCCAGTTCTCCAGTTCCACAGTCTAGTATTAATATAAACCCTTATTACATCCTTTGAACATCTAACTAATTATGAAATCTATATAATAAACACTGAGAATTTCAAAGGCTTCTGTATATTCTAAATCATGTGGCATAGAAAATACATAGAAAATATTTTCTGAGGTCTGTTCCTCAGAAAATATTCTAAGGATATGTATGCCTAATATTTAATTAATTAACATCTGTTCATGCAAAACGTTTCTTCTTTCTATCCAGCTGCCTTCTAAGCTAGCAGACACATCCCTAGAACCATTCCTCTTAAGGGTTTTTACACTATTAGTAATCCTTCAGATTAAAAATGCATTCCATCCTCAGGTCTCTTCATTATAATATAATTGCTACACAATCCATGTTATCATTAGGAGCACAGTATGAGAAGTAGTTTCAAAGTAGCATTTGTCTGTGGGATTCATAGACTGAAATATGCTTATGATGTGTATTTATTTGCTCAAAGCAATTTGCTAAGAGTTTTGAACATTACTTAAAATTTCTGAAAGCAAAAGCACAAAGCTTTTCTTTTGATTTGACTTTTTCTTTGTGAAGACATGTACATGTTTCCTTTCCTTTCCTTGTACATCTGAACTGGGGTAAAGATGAGCGAGTATTCAAAGTCCTCTGCCTTCCCTCTAGCACAGTCAACATCCCATCTGTTCCCCAGACTGACGTGCTTAAGCTTTATCATGGTGGACAGTTGCCTCCTGGCTGGCAAACCACTCCTCTGGCACTCACAGAATGAGGTCATAAAAACTAGGTACTGCTGCTGCATCGGGGAAAGCTGTATAGACTCTTATCTACTCACTGTGAAATAGGAGAGAACAGCAACTTGCCCACAGCAGCAGCATGAACAGAAGCACAACTTGAGAAACAGGAGGCAATTTTTTTCTCAGGAAGTAATCTTTTAGAAAGTTTTCCAAACTATGCCTGTGCCAACTACAAAACCTGGCAAAATCATGAAATACAAAGCAACTTACTAAAATTAAAAAGAAATAGGTAAGCCTTTTTTCCGCTCATCTCAAAGGATTTTTCTTTTATTTGGCTTATTTTTCTACTTTTATTTAAATTGAAAATTGGGAAGCATTTTGATTCCCAGTGTATTGGAAAGTGTAGTCATTTATCAGGAGGTGTTTACAGGAAAGTCAAAGATATTAAGAAAATTAAACCAGATGAAATGCAAGTCAGACAGCAGATCTTAGGCAAATTAAGGCAGAGCAGTGAATGACTTTCCCAAGGTCATATAGTGCATCAGCTGCAGAGCTGGGACTAGAACCCTGGTCTCCTGATACACAGCCTAATCATACATTTCTCAATAACAAAATTTGCAAATACGATACCACAAGCATAAAAATTCTGTTTATGTATTGTACTTCCTTAGTGAGCAGGAGAAAATATAGGATCAATTATTTAAGAGCTCGTTTAATAAGGAGAGTATGTTTCAGTAATTACTGAGGCCAACCAGTGGGTTGAAGGTCTTATAAACTATACAACGTTTTCTCATTGTACTACAGAAGATGTTCTTGATTAGCCCTCTTGTGGTTTGTGTGCTATGCCTCTCTGATAATGAGTAGGGTGAATGCACATGGTACTGATTGACATGTGGTTCTGGTTCTTACATGTTTAAATCTGAATTATTTTCATCCCTGCCAGAAGAATTTTACTTTTCATGTTTATGTGAATCTTAGGGAATGTTGATTTAGATGATTTGCTATTTAATTGCTGTATTTAAGCAAAGGATGTTTAGATTTCTGTTACAATAAAAACAAGTAAGAGAGATATCCATGATCAAGTGATTTTCATTTTTTTCCAATTTATAAGTATTACATGCCCACTGAGTTGAGATATGCTTTGAAAAAATCTGTAAAAATAAGGATCTCTGAAGTTATCCAAGCTTTCTGAGTTTGCCTTATGCAGGAAATGGCAGTGGAAAATCCTTTGGTTCGCACTACAATAAAACAAGTAGTAATTTTGAATGTAGATAGGTAGAAGCAGAATTCCCGGGAGACCTCAGTAAAAGGAAGTGATTGTCAGACATCAAATCTCTTATTCTGGATAGAACCAACTTACAGATGGAAAGTTTACAGCCATGTGAAGGTTGAGGCCCATTAGTCACTTTAAATTTTGGTCAACTTGTTTTCTGTCAAGGGATATGAAATAAAGTCTTGGTAGGTTTATAGCCAGGCAATTGAATTACATCACTTTTTGCTGAGTTTCAGTCTGCCATAATATAAGACACCACATCACATAAGAAATGTCACCAAGAGAAATGACAGAAGGGCAATATGTGGATGCAGTTCACATAATCTGAGTCCATCCTCTCTTTCTTTAAAATAAAAGCCAGCAAAGACATTTCCTTGGCATTAATGGTCAGAAGGACATGTTGATGTGGTGGAGCAGAGCCAAAGCCCATTAGGTTACACTGGTCACTCAGTCTGCAGGAGTGGTCCTTTGTAAAGGTGTACATATAAACATTAATGACTGAAAATGGACATACCTTACCTATTTACAAGGTATGGCCAGTAGCATCTCATTTTTCCTTCAGTTTTCCAAATTACATTGGAAGTTGCTGAGGTGGTTTTCTTGATTTCCTCTTTCCTGCTCCCCTCCTCATCTTGCACTGCAAAACCTGTGCATAACCTGGAATGGCTAAACATCTCCACAGTTCTAGGGATTGAGATGTCTTACTGCTTTTCCTCACATTGTCTTTTCTCCTTCTGACAAACTGTGCCAAAATGCAACCTTTAGAAAATGTTAACATGCTGTGTGTAGCAACCTGCAAATTTTTCACATGCTATTAGAGTGTCACAGTTTTAATAAACTGGATGATTTTTTCATTTCCCTCTTCTTACAAAAATATTGCACCAGAAACAGTATATATTCCACTGGCATTCCCTGCATGTGTGTTGAGGTGCTGAAGATCTTTATGAGGGTCTGATCTTTGCAACTTCTTTTTATATTTCTTCCACAAACTAATATTCTACAACTACATAGAAAAAAAAAAAAAAAAAGAAAAAAAGAAAGGGGAAAGTGCAGAAGGGAAAGAAGAAGGGGTAGAGGAAAGAAGAAAGGAGAGAAAATGTGCTGTTATCTCAGACAGCTAGCATGCTTAGCTATCTATGGTAAAACTCTGCTGAAGATATATTCTGCTTCTTTGCAATAAGATAGCTACATACTGATATCGTGACCTGTCCTTGCTGTCTTTTCTTCCTCAATAAAAGCAAAGCAGTTTGTCTTGTCTATTAGTGGTTCTACTCAGGATAGCCGCTGCTGATATTTAGTTATTCAAATATTACAAGAATGCCAACCCAGCTTTTTTCTTTGATCAGCTGTTCCAGTCTTCACATTATACATTTGAGGAACGTTTGTCTTTCCTAACTAGAAGCCTATTATTAAATTATCCATGTCTAGCCTGGCTACTCTAAGTTCCCTTTACTGACAATGAAGAGAAAACCAGCATTTTAAAGCTGTGATTTATTTCGTTTCGGGTCAAAAACCAATTGTTGTTTTCAGTCTTGCCTTTGAAATGTCTATTTGTTCCTTCTAGTGATTCTAAGAAATTTACAGTGACCATTTCAGATTTTTGGATGAGTCTTCTGTCATTCAGACCAGTCTGACATCTAATGGCAGATGACTGTTCTGACCTGCAGACAAATGCTTACATGGCCTCAGGTAAAAGCTTACATTCTGTCCAGCACTTGAACATATCAAGTATTTCTGGAGAAATCAAGGAACTCAAAATCCAAAGATTTTTAAATGATCCTTGTTGGGCTGTGTCTTCTAAATCTTCAGGAAAGACAAGACTCAGGAACATCTGGATTTTATCGACTACGTCCTCTGTTTTCTATAAGTGTCAGATGTCCTTGACTCCAGACACTATAGCAGGCAAAACTATGTTGTATTTCATTCTCAGTTTCTCCAGGGGGACTCTAGTCCCTTCCTTCTTCCAGACTGGCCCTTCCTTCTGGCTGTGCTGGCTACCTTCCAACAAAAGCAGAGAAAATTGACTCAGTCGCATATTCACCTGGCCCTGGAATTCAAAAACATATTCCTTAAGCATCTTAATTAAGCTCCTTTTCTGAGGCCTAACTCTTCTCAAAGACTAAATAGTAAAGAAAGGCTAAAATTTTAACTTGGACACTTAGATTTATGTTGGAAGCAAATGATGTGAGAAAATGAAGTAGTTTGCTAAGTTTTGTTTGCACAGAATCACAGAACTGTTAGGGTTGGAAGGGCCCTCTGGAGACCATCTAGTCTCTTTATTGAAGAGATTTGCAGAATATTTCCTCACTATATGCTAACAGGTTTCCAGTGCACCAGTGAAGACATTTAAAAGCCAAGGATTTGGCATAAAGAGAGTAGTTTAGGAAGCCTGAGGAACTTCAGATAAGGAGGATACAGCTATGGAGCATTGGAGGTCCAGTGATGACCTGAATTGGTCCTAAACCCTCCACAGAGTTTTAGGATCTGTCCCTGCTTGCACTAGGGGCATGGATACCAATTGCTGTTCCAAGGTTTCCATCCCATGACCCACACCATCTGACACTCCAGCCGCTGGGTCAGCTGAGAGCAGCCTGAGTCCTGGGTGGGACCCCAGCCTCTGGCTCAGCCATCTGCATGGTGCTGGGCATCCCTGGTTGTGCCTCCCTTCTTCCCAAAGGAGAACTTTTGGTATTTGACACTGTCTGTATCAGCCATCTGCCAAGAAGCACCAAAGGCCTTGTTAATTACACAGCTCCTAATCAGTTCCCTCCGTTTCTACCTCAGGACAGTTAGCAGTTGTCACCAGGGTTTCCATCACCCTCTGCTCTCCTGCCTCAAAAGCATCCCAGAAATGTGAAGTTAGACTCAATTGCCTAATGAGTTTCACCTACTGCTTCCTTGTTTTTTTGAGCTCATTCTTTATTATTCCAGTCAAAGATGGGCAGTTTTAGTCAAGGTTTTTCTCACCTGAGAGATGCTTTTACCTAGGCACTACCCCATGATATCTTGTGATCCTGATTGTCACCCAGAATTAAACGGCCCCTCACCAGAAAAAAATTAGAGATCCATTCCCTCCTCTCCATTCCTGGACAACAGGAAGAAATTATCCACATCAAAAGCAGTACTCAAGGGGATACAGTGAACATGAATTATTACATGTTTTACTGACAAAATAAGATGTAACTCTTATATAGGTGTTGATAGAGAGGTAATGGTTTATATCAAAAATTCTTCTTCAATCTCACTTTTCAGATGAGACGTTTTTCCCTTTAGAAGATTGCCTTCAGGTTGACTAGATCCTTAAACTCCTTTAATGTCCTTACAAGTGTTTTTGACACTTACAAACCTTACAAACATTTCGTATGTTGCTAAGTTGTGTACATTTGCTGGAGGCTAAGCTACAACTTCGGTACATTTTTTACTATTATTAGGTACAAATCCAAACCTCTAAAGTCTAGTACATCTGACCTTTAAAGAAGTTCAGGTCTGATCTATCTTGAAACAATGCTGCTCTAGGCTGTCTCTGTTGGCATGGTCAGGTGTTGCAAATGATCAAGTTAATGTGTGATAAGTAATTCTCCACATAGCTAAAACAGTGACATATAAAAAAATCAAAATCAACTAAGGTAGCATAAAACAGACTGTGATGATGCCCATGTAAAAGCAAAGTAGCATGTTTCCTAAGCTCTGTTGCCATCTTCATTAAGCCAACTTGCCTGGACTGGGACCACACCAGAGAGCAATGACAAAAAGGGCTAAATATTGCATTTGTAACAGTCTATAAAGATTCACAGAAAATAACAGCTGGAATTTGTAAAAACTCTGCTGAGCTGATCTAAATTACTCTGAAGGATTTCTGAGGATTACACAGGTTAAAGAATCCAGGACTGATTAGTCTTCTTGACTCTGCACTGACATAGGCCATGGATAGAAGAGTAGTAAGAGCCATAGGCAGCCTGCATAGTCTAGCAGTCATCTTTTCCTTTCTGCCCCGGCTGGAGATGCTTGGTTGAAGCACCATCAAAGGAATTGCTCTCTGTGTTCCTCCCTAAAGCCTTGATCCAATCCTGTGCAACCAGTCATTTAGGTAAGTCTAACTACATGAGGTTTTCCGAGTTAAAGAATAATTTCTTTTAAATGTTTTGAACAGCTGCTTTTTTGGCGTCGGGTTTGGTTTAGTTTTTTGGTTTTTTTTTAAGTCAAACTGAGGCAAAACATTCAGAAAATATTCAACACAGAAAATGAGTTATGCAGAATACTCGATTTTAGACTTATCTGCCACTGCATAGCTTGTCTCAATTGAAGTAATCTGCTTTCCAGTGTTTTCCTGTTTTCGTTGACATTACCCTTATTTATACATAAGCACTAGACTGTAGCAGCTTCCCTAGCTTACTGCTTCCTGTTTCATTTTCCTTTCCCTTTGATCACTGGTGCTAGCTACCTAATAACAATTTTAGAACAATCAATCAGCAGTCTGTGCAAGCAAATAACTTACTGAACCCTTGAACCTTGTAATTGTGTTCTGACCTTGGGTGTACTAAAGGTTAGAGTGATAGAATCTTTGCAGCAATGCCATGCTCTGTAGTTCTGTAAATGCAGTTCACCAGCCCAAGGTGAATTTTATTGTAGAGGAAAGAAAAATCAAGTGTGGCCACATAAAACCTAGCAGTACACAAAGAAGTCAGTGACAGCATAAGGAATGTTGGCAAACAAAGCACACTAATACCTAAATCAAACAAAGCTTGAGGAGGGAAGAAATGTCTGAGGCAACTGTGTAGGAGACGCAACAGTCCTTATTCTGACATTGCAAAAATGTGAAAAGTTTAAAAATACCTCCTCTTCATCACTTCAGAGTTTTGAAAAATGAATTTAAAAAGATTTTTAAAGGATTTGCAGTGAGATACTTCCACCTTGAACTTATGAATAAATGTTGTCTTCCCTATAATTAAATAAACCAATAGAGTTGTTTCTATAACAGTACGTGATTCAGGTGTGATTCCTACTGACCAAACTGCATTCAAAGTATAGAGATTTCCTACTGAAATGTTATTAAGACCACCACCTCTTTTGCTGCCCCATTAAGAAACATGCACTATTTATATTCTTTCCATGTGAAATATTTTGGGAGTGAAGACCAATTGCTTGAGGCTCATGGGCAAAGCTCTTTAGATACTTAAAGTGAAGCAATTTGTCCTTGCTAGCAATTGGGATGGGATGACAGTTTTGAGTTATTACCAGAAGTTCTCCTAAATTCAGAACATGAATGGTGTTTCTGAGAGAAACCTTGCAGCTACGGTGAGCACATCCATGGATGTGTGTGAGAGACAGACATGCTGAGAAGCCAGTAGTTGGTAGTGGGCAGGAACGTAACTGCAAGTGACAACGTCCACACTCCTACATGAGCCTGTGCTGATGGACTGCCCATGCTATGCCTTGCCCAGATACAGAAACACAAACTCTTAGAGTATCTGTCAAAACAGGCCTCACATGTGAACATGGGCAAGAATTTGGCAAAATAGCAGAGAACCACAGGAGTCATACTGATCTCTCTGATTGACAGTAATATTGGCACAATTAGGATTGAATTGTTGTCAAGCCTCACAACAACAACAAAAAAAAAGCAGGAGGAAAAAATTCTTTCCAGTCTCAGAAGAGACATGATGGAAAGAGTGGAGGAATTTCTTTAAAAATATTGGAAGGGAGCAATGATACTTGATCAGTGGTATATGCAATACATCAGCAGCTTTCTGAGAAGGGCATTGAGATGGAACAAAACTGTCATGGCTTTAAAAGCCAAGTGCTGAACAGGCGAGTAATCACTTCCCTAATCTCTGTCCTTTTCTCCCAGCCCTCTGTGCAGTAGCCTCCCAGCCAGACAGCAGTGCACCCCTGGCTCACGTCAAATGAGTCCATGGAGATTATAACTGCCATTCCTCTGAAAAAGAGATCTCTTCAGGCATTACAGTTCTCCAGACTTGGAGTACCTGTTTAACTGACACACTCAGGTCTAGTGATGTTCTGGGATACCTTCTTATGTCTCAGCCTCCAGCTGCCACTCTGGATAACCCATAGAGTTACTGTCATATCAGCCCTATAAGAGTGTTTTGCACAGCTTGGGAGATCTCTGGCAGCCGCGATCACCAAGAGTCAGGGAGGAAAGCAGACATTAATCCTCTTGGGTTTGCCCAGGTGGTTAACAAGAGGAGAGGAATACCACCGGGCAACACTGAGTATAATGTTCAGTAGGCTGTGAAGTGAAAAAGGAAAGCAATGGTCTCTGAGAGGATGTAGAATAAACATGTTTTTTTAAATTTCAGTCAGTTATAAAAATATGTTCAAGCTATAAAGCTTCAATTATCAGTAGTTGGCAAAAAGCAGGGAGAGGGATTGAGGGAAAAACCGACAAAATGTGATCAAGCTTAAATTATCAGAACAAACTTGAACCACCAGAATACTGATCTTAGCAGACAACCTGACTATTGACAGACAACTGTCAATAAAGAAAGCTTTCCTCCAAAAGAATCTTGAGCACCTGGCATTGAAGATGTAACTGGTGTCTGGAGCAGGGAAAGTCAGTAAATGCAGATGAGATGATAGAGAAATGATAAAATGAAGCCATTAGAAGTTCATTGGAACAGACCACAAAAAGCTTGTTTCCTTTTGGGGATTTTCAGCAGCTGCAGACTTACCAATGAACAGAGAAGCTAAAAGTGCTTAGTGGGTGATCTTCACATCCCTGGTCTGCCGATGCATTTTCTAAGGCTGTGCTCTTCAGGGGGAAGTGCTGGTGGCTTCCATCTGAAGTGCTTCTCACTTGAGTTGAATGGCAAGGACTACAACACCTTGTACAAACTTACATTTTTCTGACAAAGCTCCTTTCCAGACATTCTCTGTTCTAATTGCCAGTGCCATTTTATTCAACAGGTTGTAGTACCATGTGAGATGAGGCATCATCTTCCCAGTGTAGCACACTGACATGAAACTAGAAGCAATGGACGTTATATCAGATAATTAGCGTGCATTAATATAATTTAATCAAAATCAACAAGCACACTCCATGTAACACAAATGATCAAATGCAAACATTTGGATTGAATTTTCACAGTAAAGTAGTTTGAAATTACTAAGTTCAATTAGTAATTCAGCATGATCATCGGTCAAACACCACTCATATTATAACCTGACAGGTATTGCAGCAAAATTTGACTCACATCTGGGAGCCTTGTTGATGTGCGATATCATACAGGCTTGATGCCAGATGTGAAATTATCCTTATTAGGTATTTTTCTTTAACAATTGTGTTTCACCACAGTGATTAGAGCAGATGGAGCATAAATTTTTCTCCCCTTATCTTTTTTTTCAACATACATCCTTTCAAAATCCAGTTACCATAACAACTTGGTTTAACTGTTCTTGTTACATCATTTTCTTTTTATATCACACCTAGAACTTTTGTCTGGCTCACAAATGAGCACAAGGAATTTTTTAGTTAATAATTTGTTGTCAAAAATCTGTCAACAACTCTTTTTTGGGAAGAAGATGGAAGAAAAGGTGTAATGCCTTTTTTTTTTTGCATATTTTGAATCAGCAATAAGTAGACAGAGTGGTATTTTAAGTCTTCTACAAAACAATAAAAGAGAAGGACTCACAGCAGAAAGCTTGAAAATTTCAAACCATACTTACACAGACTTCTAATGATAATTTTTAAAGGCTGTGCCTTTTCATGAAAATTAAATACTCCCTGTAATTTCACAACACTAGAGCTTTGTATATATTTCCCTCTTTGTTTGAATGGGCCAATTCAAATCTTCTTTTATGATAACAACATAAAACCATGTTGTAGTAAAATACCTTCCCTTCTGTCTCCTTTTTCTCTTGGTTAATACCTATATGACTTTGTCGAGTGAAAAGAGAGACAGTGGGAGGTGTGACAAGTTAATATCTAGGAATAAAAAGGTGCTACGTAGCAACATTTCTCTGGAAACTAAATCTCATTTGTCAAGGAACTCTAAAACAGGGGCTGCATTGCCCACAGGATTGGTAATGGCATATAGAGCTTTTCACGGCAAGTCACTAAAATATAAATGCAGCCCAGGTCAGTAGCAACTCAACACTGTTAGCACCTGACAGCTGTTTAGTGGCCTGTATGAAATGCCTTACTCTTCATCCGATTCCTACTGGGGAGGTGGGCACATCCCAAATAGCGTTGATTGGCTCCCTTATTTTTAGCTGCAACAAGGCAACCAAAGACCATGCAGAGCCAGGGAGCTAGGGCCAGAAGCAGCATGCTGTGATCCACTAGACCAGCTGTGTCTCTGGTTAAACTAGACTCTGACTACTGCATTCCTGACAGACTGTGTTACAGTCCCTGCCTAGGATCTGGGAATGAAAGGGTCTCCATGGTAATCCTTTGATGCCTGTCTCTCCTGCCCTTACAGCAGTTTTTTTCATCACAAACCTTACCAAAACCATCGTGTTTGAAAAATTAAGGGATTCTTTTTGTCCTTCTATAGAGAAACAGTCCATCAAAGGATGCTACCGCATTTCATGCCCTTTATTGTTCTGTGTGCTTTCTTCTGGATTCTGTCAAATTTTTCTACATACCTCATAAAGTACAATGACCCGACACAATGACCAGACACAATTCTCTAACTGACCCTTACCAACACTAACTACAGAGTATTATTCAGGTATTATTTCCCTTCCCATACATTAATGCTCCTCTAACACAGGATATGTTTTACTTCTACAGAATCTCAGGTTCACTCATGCTTTCTAGTTTATGACAGACTGTCCCCTGAATACATGTGTTTCAAGTGCTTTAAAATCTATTTCAACTGGATTTCTAACCATTGAGGGCAAGCTTGTAGGTCCTTATGAATGGATAATGTGGTAGACCTAAACACTCTTTAGGTTCTTCTTTCTTGGTTCTGCTATGTTCTTCTACCTCTCTGTTAAAACATGCCCTGTTAATTACTAAATTGCACTTCAGGTTTCAATTATGAATAAGGCAAAGGAGACACTGAATGGTTCTTCTCCTCCTGTTATTCACTGTAGTTCCCTGTTTTGCAATAAAAAACTTGCTTTTTTTTTTTTTTT
>WBMY01005669.1:1697344-1765218 GCA_013397315.1 Donacobius atricapilla
TTTTTTTGCCTTTATGTT
Source organism: Donacobius atricapilla (assembly GCA_013397315.1). NCBI lineage: Eukaryota > Metazoa > Chordata > Aves > Passeriformes > Mimidae > Donacobius > Donacobius atricapilla. Next base: position 1,697,363 of record WBMY01005669.1, read on the forward strand.
CTACTTCCATGTTTATAAAAGTTTCCTTATAACCTTGGATGTTCATACTTATCATACCGTATCATAGAATGCTTTGGATTGGGAAGTACTTCAAAGATCCATCTAGCTGCCACCCTCCTGCTATGGGCAGGAATGTCTTTCACTAATCCAGGTTGCTCAGAGTCCTATCCAACCTGGCCTTGAACACTCTCTGGGATGGGACATCCACAACTTCTCTGGGTAGCCTGTTCCAGTGCCTCACCACCCTTACAGTAAAGAATTTCTGCCTTACATCTAATCTAAACCAACAATTTTTCAGTTTAAATCCATTCCAAATTATCCTATTACTACATGCCCTTGAAAAAAGTCCCTTTCCAGCATTCATGTAGGCCCCTTTTAGGCTGCTATGTTGTATTTTTAATGTTGTAGTTTTACTGGTTTTTACTCTCTTTGTTCTTCTTTTATCCTATTTCTCTTTTTTAGTGATGCCTTTTTAAATGTCATCTGAGAGCTTTCTATACAGCTGGAAATAGGCTACAGTTAAACTCAATTTTTTTTTTTGTTTTTTGTGAGAAGATACCTAACTTGCTGTTGTACGCTTGGTAAATTTTATCTAAATAACTCCACCATGCTCCTTCTCCTTAATATTTTAGATCAGGGATAATTAACTAAATGTCTACAGTTTAGGTGAGTTAAATGATAGTTAGGACCATTTAGGCACCATTGAAAATTATCTAAATGACCTCTCCAGCCTCTGGTCACTTTTTAAAATAGGCACCGAACATCTGTAGATCTTGTGTAATATCTGCCATGTTAAGGAAACTTTCCAGTCTGACCATTCATGAGGCCCTCTGGCACTCACACCCCCAACACCAGAGAATTTTTGCTGGGATTGAAGCCCCTTCACCTCATGGGAAGCTCCAGTGACCCAGTGGGTGCCCTGCTTTGCTCCCCACACACCCCACTCACACAGTCAGACCAGGTTTACTCAACAATTCAGCCCCAGGTTTCCCACAGAAGACTCTCGGGTGGCTCATTCCATAAAACCATTTATTCACAGCAGAGTAACACAGAAACAGCCTGAGCTGGTTCCTCCAACGGGGGTCTCCCAACAAAGGAAAAAAATAAAGTCCTTAGGCTATTATACTCTCACAATCTCTTCACATGCCTGTCTCATTCTTCCTCCTGAGTCTAGCTCTGAGTCCATCCACCTCACTGGCATCACACGTTTTCATTTCCTTAATTACTGAAAAGACTGGCAATGCCCAGGTCCTGCTGTGTCTCTAAGTGTCCATGCACTCAGCTGGCTGCCACCTGTCTTTGTGCCCAAAGGTTGTCAGTTCATGAACTCTTGTCTCCAAGTTATTCACCTTATCCTAAAGCAGACGTCTATAGTGAACCTCATGGCACTCTAAACTTCTTTGGCTCTTTTGAAAAGCAGGTACTTGTTAATTCAAATATCCAAATGCAGATATTTAGTGCTGTTTGGGATGTCATAGGCCCTAGCTGTCCTTCCAGAGGATCACAGACATTCTGCAGGTTGTTTGTCATACTTACCACCCCTGTGCAGGTGTCCCAGACAGCTCAGGAAATTTCAGTGCTACTGCACACCTCACTAGGAATCACAGTGGAAAGATGAACCACTCAGGATCATCTTGAAATTAGACTTTAGTTCAGTGTGGTCCTGCAGATATGGAATTAGGCAGTATTGTCTAAAGATGACAGGATTCTTAAGAGATGTAGAATTCTCTTTAAATATACTAAAAACAAAAAAAAGGTATATAGCCACATCATTAAAGAACAAATAAAAATAATTCATACACATATAAACTGATTGTTGCTTTTTTGCAACACTGCAGGTTCAGCTCATGACTTCTTTACAATCTGTTGTTTCTCAGTGCACATTCAGAAATAGCTTGCCATTTATACTGGTTTCTTAAGCTGAAGTGCATAATTAAGTTTTGATTTGCATACTGGCACAGCTGTGTTAGGTTATGTGATAAGGCTCATCTGCACCACTACAAAAAGAGCTTAGACAGACAATGGCAGAAGGCAGCCCCATGCAGTGTCCTGCCAGGCTACTTCCAGGCTTATCAGCCCATCAAAGGCACATCCCCACAAAGCACAGAGGAGCAGAGGGGCTTGATGCCAGGTGGGAACCCAAATCAAGTACTCCCAAGGAAGGAATGCCTTGTCCCAGCAACTCTCAGTACTCCTCCAGGAGACCCGTCATTCCTGTGGTTCATGTGTGGAGCCCAACCCTGTGAATCATCAGAAGCAGCTCTCCAGATTGTCCTTCAGACTTAAGGCTACCAGCAAGTGGGGACGCTAGGATCCAAAGGGCTGCTACTGGGCAGATTGAATGCCTGGATATGGCTGCTGGAGGGATCCACTTTACACATGTACATGTATATTCTCGTTCATGAACCTCCACCCTGTCCTGCTGGGGGGCCCAGGGAAGGAGGTGGGCGCTGCGAACGTCTGTGTGGTCTGTGCAGCTGGCGATGCCCACACGTGGTGTGCTCTGTGTGCATCTGCCTGCTGGGAATACATCTCTGTCCCCGTGCTGGCTGGACTCAGGCATTTGGCTGTCCTATCACATCCTTAAATGTCCTTTAGGAGATCTTCAGATTAGCGCCAGATTCTTCTTGTGATCTCTGCCTTTCTTAGTCTGCTCAAGTCACTAATCATCTAATGTGAGGAGAGGTTCACAGGATGACAGACACTACAAGCCTCTTAAAAGCCGACATTTTACCAGTAAATCTTGACAGAAGAGGAATGACAAATAGCTCTAAAAATGAGACAAAATTGCTCTTTGATAGTGTTACTTTTATAACCTTAAGGCCCTATTACAGGATGGTGTCTCTCTCAATGAAAGTCAAAGGAGTTGATGAAAAATCAAGGCTGCTAAATGTATTTGGAAATGTTGTAGAAAATATACAATTCAGTAGCAGTGCCATCATTCAGAACCATCAGCTGTGTCATCTGAAAGGCTGTTTTCTTCGAGATTTGCTGCAGAGACTTGCATAGTTGAATGCTGCAGCCAATCACCTATTTTATGGTCAGCATGAATATGATGAAACATTTTTCCTCCACAGCATGTTTGCTTAAAATGAACTATTACCTTGGAAGAATCATAATCTGTCTTCTCACTCTGTGAGATTCTTAAAAGGCTCAGGAAGCTCAGGCAAAGAGGCTTTGAAACTGTTAACCTTAAGCCAGCTTGTGAAGCAGAGATGCATGCTTTGCACGGGAAGCAACCTCATTTTTGGTCATGGGCAGCATGGTTTGATGCTTTGGAAGCCTTATGGATATCATCTCTGGCTGTTAAAGAATTCCTTATCAGTGTCAGGTCATAGTGAATTCAACATGACTAAGTTTAGGCTGTGTTTGATGCCGTGGATCTTCTCAGCCACTCTTGGCTGAGGGCTTCTAGGCAATTAAAATGGCTCTTTGCTCCTGCAGTCTCATCAAAGCTGAATCCTCCTTCTCTCCAGCTGGTGTGAGAGCTGCTTTGCCTTCCCCTGCCTTGTCCCACAACAGGACACAGACACAAGCAGGGCATGCAATGAACAGGGACAGGTGCTGTAAGCTTACAGTTCTCTGGGAGCTGGGAACACAAGATAACATCTTTTTGCTGATCCTCTAAATGGAAGTCAAGATGATTGGGCAGTCCCATATATAAATTGTTTGGGTTTAGACACTGAAGTATTTCTCCTCTTCCTTCTATTTAACTTCAACATTTTCTTCATCTTTGCATCAGTCTTGGCACATAAACTAACAGCATGGACTTTGCTGCCACTCTTCTCTGAAATATGACTATGATGCAGAGGGAGCCTCTGTGTTCCTTGAAGACAAGGTTTTGGCCCTGGAAAGGATTAATGATAACAGTTTTCTTAACTGTCCAGCATTTATTTCACTCTCCAATTGCATGCAAATTTCAAGTTGCTCACTAGGTATCACATTAGAAAGGCTTTTCAAATCCTCTATACTCTTTAGCAACACTGGCATTTTCACCAGTGGGAAAGCTCTTGGCAGTAACTTTCCCCCTGCCCACTGCTAATCTGTATAGTTATCCTAGAGGCTGTACAGTCAATGGCAGTGAAATTGGCAAGAAGAGTGCACAATATTTGCAAAATGCACCATCTTGAGTCTTGGAATAAGCCAACTGTTTTTTCTGAAATCAAAGATTCCTGAGTTCTCTGGCAGGAAAGAGGGAAAGTTGGTCTCAAAGAGCTGTGAGTTCTCCAAAATCTGTATTTTCTAGTCATGGCTTCTCCTTTTGTCTGACATTTCTTGAATTGAAATACGTTAAGTTCTGTGAGTTAATGCCACGAGCCCTGGGTTTCAAGGCAGTGCTGACCAAAGTCAGAGCTTGTCTGCTTGCTACATTAACACTGGTGGGTCTTTTCATAGATGCCATTTACCTTTCATCTCACATGGTCCTTTTCTGACATAGCAGAAAGTGAAACATTTTGGCCTCATGCCAAACATGTTGAAATCATGTATTAAACATTGGAGTAAAACTGTATTGTTGCTCTCTCTTCGTACCTAACAAAGCTCTCAGCAACCGAGATGCTGTTGTCAGTCGCTCGTTCAGACACACATGGTACAAAGAGGATTGCCTGCTGTGACTTGGGACATGGCCAGAGCACAGCTGAGCTCTCTCTAGTGCGGTATTCCCACAGTTACCATAGCCATGGATCAGTAAATGGTGCATTTCACATATGTATCCCAAGAATATGCTACCACAGGGGTATGGAGATTAAGGATTTGCCAAGCCAATGACAAAAAATATTTATCCTCCTCATCCCCTCCAAAATGAATAGTAAAATTACTATTTGACAGTAATGGATGATTTTCACTTTATTTAATTGAAAAGGTAACATTTCATTGAAAAGGTAATTTTTTTTTACATTATTCCAACCCCATTCTGTTCCTCGGAATTACTGTTATAAGGATATCACGTAGCTACCAATGAAACTTCCATTTATCAGATTTTTGCTGGGGGAAAGAGGAAACATCATAAATGTTACGCCCCAGAAGGCAAACTTGGGAAAGGGTTGCTTCAAATGAGGACAAGCCACTTTTCTCTACATATTTTTGTAGAGAACATCCTTCAGGTTTTTTTGTTGTTTGTATGCTTTGCCTTTTCCCATTATTATTCCTCCATAAACCACCTCATTTAGTTGCTTCCCAAGACACCACCAAGGGACAGACCTTGAAGTGGACTGTGGAAGCTATTTCAAACTACACAATAACACCCATCTGACTTTCTCCCAACTTAGTTATTATAAGACCAAAATTGTTCAGACAAGCTTTCTTTATACTGAAGTATATTATTCAGGCTTCAGGAAGAAAGATCTTGGCCCTTCAGCACCCACTGCAGAGACTTCTGCTTTCAGGTTTGGCGGTGCTATTTTCATTCCCCAGATCATAACAATAATAGGAGTTTCTAGAAAGCTACATTATCTTCGCCCCTCCTTTTCTCATGCTCCAGCTATGCTGTACTTTCTTCTCAGTATCAAATATAATTTAGTCATACTAAGCCTGAGCTGTCACAGACAGCTTAATGTTGTATCTACATACCTGCTGAAGACTTGAACAAATTGCTCACAAGCAAGACTGGTGACATTTGAAAGGAAAGGCTTTCAGGCATCAGCAGATTCAAATTAAGATATGACACATCATAGATACAGTATTTATTATTTAAAATTTAATGCATCTTCCTGAGCCCTTAAAACATATGTAGGGGAAAAAGCCATTTCAAGCCTTTAATGAAAATCACATTTAAGAGTATGAATGAATATCCTTCATATTTCGAAAATTAAACCCCAAGTCTCTTAGATGCAGATTTTCAGTGGGCAAGCTATCTCTAAAAACAGTAGGAGAAAAACAGGTGTGTGTATGCATGTGTGTACTTGCTTGTGCAAATGAATGATAAGGATATTGTCATAACTTTGTTAGAGAAAAATGTCACACCTCTTTCATGCACACCTGTTCCTATCAACTATTCATATTTCCCTGCAGCATGTTGACATTGCAGTTCCTTGTTTTGTGGCAGACTGACATCCTTCTGTTTGCAAATAAGTACAGTAACATTTTATACATAATTTTGAAATCACTCAGTTATCACAGTCTTGGAAAAAAGGGAAATATTCTAGTTGACTCCCTTATTTTCTCCCAGGCCAAGGTTGCTGTAAAAAATCTACACTCCACAGCTCTCGCCAGGTCAACTCATGCTGAAGTAGAGCTACCTGAGCTTAAATTACAACGGGAACTGTATTGTTAAGACTGACTAAAGGATGATAGTATTTGAGAATTAGTTCACAAATGCACCTGGGTGATGTTGCAAGATAAGGCTGTGGCAGCTGAAGTGGCTGAGACAGCTCAGGGAATCTGTCTCTGTACACTTATGAATTCTGCTTGATTTTCTGAACTTCACCTCTGACCAAAACCTTCAGTGTGAATTAAATCTTTCATTTTATGGGCAAAGCAGCCAGAGAGACTGAACAAGATCATTAACATTTGAATAACCTTGTCTTGCTAAAACAGAAGATACTGGTAGCCCCATCAGCTGTTAATAACCTTCTGCCTAAATCCTGGCAGAGGTCAGAGAGAAAAAAATTGAGGTGGTCAGAGCATTAGGAACTGTTTTTTATGAAGACATGGTCTCTCACATTTTGTTTAATAGCTGGAAGATTTAGAAGGAGACAAAGCAGCAAGCAGCCTGTACTTCTCAGAGTCCTTTGTATTTCAGTAAGATGTGAAAGGCTTTCACTTATAGCATGGAAGCAGAGTTTTCAAATATCCATATATTTGGAGCCTTTGCATTAATTTAACATCTAAAGACATTAATTTTCTGGGGTTTCATAGTGCTTTTCCCTCCGCTTAGTTCTCAGCTGTAAAATAGTAAGGCCCAAAGGTATGCATGAGCAATCAGTGAAACTCATCGATGCTTGGCATTGGCCCTGGGGCAAACATCTGAGGTTCCAGGGTGGGAGCTTGACTCCCAGAACTAAGCTGAGGAGTTAGGCAGGGTGATGATAACCATTTCTTCTGTATTAACAGTGGGCAAAATTGTCTTCTGCTGCCCTCTGAGTGACTAAGTCCCATACTCGAACACTGCAGAGGTCTTCAAAACTAACACTGAAATACTGTCTCGTCTTGTGCCAGTGGACTTACACAAAACCGTCTAGCTGAGCAACCTTGTAGGTGGGTTCAGACTTCAGCTTTAGCAGGTTTCTCAAAATCTGACTCAGAGAGCCCATATTTTTACTAAGGAAAAGGGAAAGAAGTTTGTGTGAATCTTGGTAGGATACTTACCTGGAATATCATGCCTCAATTCCTCTACCAAGCACAATATAAGTATTTAGGTAATTGAAACACTGAACAGAACGAGCTAAAGGTAATCCCGTCCAATATCAGCTATAGACCAAAGTTAATTGTCTCTGGGTAACAAAAAAAACAGTCTTTAAACTCAGAGTCCAAATACAAGAAGGAAAAACAGGGGTCTGAAGTTAAGTCTTCAAAATCCAAGGTTAGTCCATCCCTAAGCAAAAGTGAGTTACTGGATCTGTGCGTTCTGTGTTTCACTTTGGAAAAGATTACACTGGGTTTTAAAGCAAGAAAACAATTAAATATTTAGCACAGTGAGTGAAGACTGATTATTTTCTTCATTCCAGAGTTCACAGGCTATTCCTCAAAGATTCTTATTAGCTATTTTGGTCGGATTTGATGACCTTCAGATCTTTTCCAACCTTAACAATTCTACAATTTTACATGGCTCCCTGCTTAGAATATTTTTTTGTCCTGTTGGGGACCTTCCAATGTCTTATCCCATTTCCCATCATTATCTCATGAGTTTCATAAAAAATTAACAAAATCAGGCATACCCACTAGACTGTGACTTAAATATCATATTTGACTGCTAGCTTCATGATCTCAAAAAAGATCACTGCTAGCTTTTTGCATGATCTCAAAAAAAAAATCTATTTTCAATACAAAACAATACCTGTTTCAATAAGCAAGGTCTCAGCAAAGCTGGGACAAAATCATTACTCCAGACTGATTCAGGTTTTGCCCTTTTATCATCATGAACAAACAGACAGGTGGAGTTTCACTTGAGGGTGAGCCAAAACCAGAGTAATATTAGTTTTAAATATCCCCAGATGATGTAGCACTCCTGTCAGAAAAGTCTGGGCAGAGGTATTGTTGTCTCCCACTCGTGTGAGGAGAATATTTGCAACTGGGATATCACATTTCCGTTGAATCCCATCTGTGTCAATCTAATGCAAATAGAAGAAAGTCCTCATGATAAGGATTGATATCAAGGAAAACAGATTTCGCCTGAGATAGCTTTGATAGATTACATATTTTCAGACAATTCAGTAGCAATTTTAGGATTTTTTTTCAGGGGATATGATTTCATGAGAAAGAAACTGGGACAAAAGAGTGTAGTGTCAGAAGTTTATTACTCCATAGTAGTATATAAGAAGCAAGGGCAAGGCACTTTTTAAGTGTCCTCAACAGACTTGGAGGTTTTGTGATTAAGGGAGGAAAGATTCAAGCTTAAAGGAAAATGCCACAGAAAATGTAGGAGCTGACAGCAAGATGATTAAGGGGTGAAATTTAATAGAATTAACAAATGTTAAATGGGATTAATGGTGGATCCTGAAGATTTGCCTGCTTACTTTCCTATGACTAAGATTAGAAATACTGGCAAGCCAGTTCCAGTGGTCTTAGTAATGCCACCAGATCTACATCACATCCAAGTTATGCAAAGATCTAGACCTCAGTCTCCTAATTAAATCACTAAAGCATGTAGCGTATGGAGAAATTAAAGAAAGAACACAGAGAGATTAGAAGATTGCAATGTACAGTATTTTGCAAAAAATAAATGTGCTTTCAAATAACTGCACATAACATAAACGGAGCATTTACAAAAACTTTTATGGAACATTTTTTAAGAATTCCCATTGCCATTGTCCCCATTTATAGTATTTTAAATGTTTTCACTTGTTATTTGGACATGTGTATGTGATATGATTCCACACAAGCACCTTGGAGAGTACTTTCCTGGTCCTTTTGAAAAAGAAAGGAGGAAACTGTATTTTTAAAGTAAAATATCACTGAATAATAAATAATGCAGACAAAGGTGAGTGAGGGATTTACCGGGAAAAATTTGGTTGAAATATTTTCCCTTTTATCCTTGCTGTTGAAGACTAGATTTCATAACAAGCTTCAGGTTTATTGTCATTCAAAATTACTTGTGAAAATTGTTTTGGACTGCTGAGCCTTTGAATACCAGCTTTTGATTTTTTTCTTACCTCAATAGACAGTGAGAGAAAAGATTTTGCATATGTTCCAGTGTGGGAGACTGAGGCATAAGAAGCTTCTTGTTACTGTAAGCATATTTTATTTTCCATATGGAACTTGGGAAGAAAACCTTTTAATCAGACATGAAACAACAGACAACAACTCCATAGTCAACCTGTTGTTTTTTATGAATGAGACAGTCATCATGGAAACACACCAACTAGAAGAAGAGTCAATACAGTTGAACTAAGATAATGGTAGAAGATCTTGCTTCCATGAATGAACATAACAGAGGGTAGAGGAGGTAAAGTCTAGAAGTTTGGGCTACTAGGAAAGCAGAACTGGCCATATATTTACCAATTATTTTACAAGACCAGAGACCAATACCTGGGATGATGGCATCAGCTGGTTTGCACCCACTGTCCTTAGGCACATTTGTCTTAGTGAAAGCTAAATTTAGTGGTAGAAAACAAAACAAGGGAACAAGCTGGAGATGATCTCGGGCTGGTTGCTTGAAATGAGTGCCCTGCCCTCTTAGAAATACAAGTGTTTCCTTTAGATCATAACTAGAAGACACAAGGCATAGGAAGTTCTGAGAAAGAAGCCCCAGGACAAACATGCTCTCTGTTTTCAGTGTGTCTGAGAGAGTAAAAAAAAAATGTATTTGTAAATAAACATTGTAAATGATACCCTCTTATACCAAGAGCAATAATGTAAAAAGTAATCTGCCATGTCGGGAGTTGGGTTGTGGTATTTTTGCATTTTTGGACCTTATTCTGGGTACTTTTAAGCAACCATTTTCTGGAAGCAAAATACTGGGAGCAAGGGAGAAAACTGAGGGTGACTCAACATGAAAAATTTTAGTTGAGAGTTGTCTGTTGAAAATGGTTTCTCACGTCTAAAGCTTACAAGTCCTAGGTTATAACCCTGCATTGGAAAGTTATGCCTTCTGTAAAGTTCTATCAGCTCTTTCCATTTCTTTCCACCTCTTTATCCCTTCCTATATATACTATTCCTTTCATCCAGCTTACTAGTGGATAGGAGGATAAGGAAAGAAATGTCAGAGCTTGGATGCTTTTTCCACCATGTACTACTCAGCACTCCTACAACAATTCCCTGCAGAGCACAACAGGGAGAGGGAATTCTTCAAACACAGATAAATGAGGATGATCATTGCCAAAGAAGATATGAATGCCAAGAACTTTTTAAATTATTTCCCTGTGTGGATTCCATTAGTGACCGGTAAAGGTGCCATGGTTTACCCTGCTGTAAAAGTGCCATATCATTAAAAAAAAGCAGGGACTAGAATACACTGGGATCTTGCCTCATCTTTGAAGTAGTGTTAGCCAGCTGACATGGGATGTCCACAAGAAGATTAAGTGTGAACTATCTAGTGAGCTGGAAATAGGCCATCCTTTAGATGAATTCAGTGTCTCTGACAGAGCAGATTTGTATTGTAGCTGCTTACAGTGTTTGCAATTCATATTATGCAGGCCAGTGCAAATTGTAAAGCACATCTTGTACAATCAATCTGTAATCAAAATTTACTTCCACAGACAATCCAAGCATCTCAGCTAAGAACACACTTTTTAGAGTGTTCTTGATAGTAAATTCTAAGCATTAAATTACCACAGCAAGCTTTCATAAAATGGTGTTGATTATGTTTGTATTCTAATTTAATTACTATTCATAGGAAGTATTTTTTGCGATTTGCTCAGCTATGATATCCAATCATTTCACGCTGTTCCACATTTTACTTCATACTTTATAATTTGGCAAGGCTAGCAGGATTAAGTAGTCCATCTAATAAAAAGATAGGTGTACTCTTCATTTCTGTATCATAGAGGCATTTAAAAAGAATTAATACAAATGGGCAAAAAAGGAATAGACCTTTGAATGTAAAATAATGTAAGAAATATTCATGATTTGGTATTATGATATTATACTGATTTTGAGAATGAAATACTTCAATGAAATAAGTGACAAGGCTCAGCTGTCTTGTACTGCAAGATTCTGCACTGAACCACTTATAAATCAGTATATTATAATTATACATAACTATTTTAAACCTCATATTCATTACAAGAATATTACTTCACTGATTTAGTCTCAGATATGTACTCAACGCAACAATTTTTTTACCCTTATCATAAGTTCTCAATCTAATACATTCAGTGCATTGTAGCTAGGTTTATTTTGTATCTTAATGCTCAGCATCAGTTATAACAGTTTGATTTGGAATTTTAACAGGAGCCACGCATTCTCAATGGGATTCCATTTTTGGTTAATATTAATGTTCCCTTAAAACAAAGCAATACCCAGCTGTCTTTGTATTTATTCTATGTGAAAGCCTAGCCTTCCAAAAGATGGGTTACACTGATGTGAGGCTACATCTTTTTTTCCTTAGGAGGCTGAACCTTAGAGCTGCCAGACAGATTTGGGATATTTGATCTCACTGCTTAAGGCTGTGAGCCACACAATGCTCATCACCTGAGCTGGCAGGAATTCACTTACACAGGTCAGCTGGTAGGAGCTCATGTGAATGAGAACACTGATCATTAATGTCACCCCAGAGATGTGAGAGCGTTCTTTGCTGACAGAAATAGATTCCACTAGCACCAAGAGCATACTTTACTGAAAGGAAAGCTGAGATCTGTAGTATGTCATGGGGGCAGTGGAGCAAGTTTAAATACAATACAGTGGTGTCTGGTTATTTGATAAAATAACTACTGAAATAAACCACAAAGATGTCACATGCTGTGGATGACAAAATAAATTTAAAGCAAATCAAGCTGATTTGTGAGTTGCATATACTTTTTAAAAAGTTCAAGTAGGAAATTTTTACTTCCTTTAGCAGTTTGTAAAAGTGATAGATGAGCATGGGAAGAGTGAAGGAGTTTTGATACCAGGTGATCCACTGATGACTGTGCTATGGCTAACATTCAAAAAACATTTTAAACTGATCAGTTCAAAGATCTACTTCAATACCAGCAAAACAGAAAGAGATTGGAATCAAGGGTGACATACTCACACAGGACCTTTCTTCTGGAATTTTTCTGGTTGCTTTTTCAGGTACATACAACCAGACTAAGAAAAAGAGAGAACAGATTTTGTTTTCCCTTCTGAGATTCACAATGTCAAGGAATTCTCCCACTGGACCCTAGTAATAAATAAATGTGGTCTGACCTAGAGGATGTAATAAGACATACAAATGTCAGCATCCCCTCAGCCAACACCTCTTCAACAGAGGAATCAACACAGAAAGCCACTGAGGGTTCAGTGATACCCAGTCTCAACTTGTATACTTCTCACCATCCAACACTGCCTCCAGGAGTGTAGCATATCCAGTGAAGCAGAAATAAAGAGAGTTCATCAAGGAATGGATGATAGGCTCTTAGGTATTTGGCAGTTAAGGTGTTGTGGTTTTACCCCATCAACCAAGCACCATGCGGCTGCTCACTCACTCTCCCAGCAGCAGGACCAGGAAGTCAATCAGAGAAGCAAAAGTGAGAAAATTAATGACTTAAAGATAGTTTAATAGGTAAAGCAGGACCTGCTCACCCAAGCAAAGTTAAACTTTAATTAATTCACTGCTTCCCATGGCAGGCAAGTGCTGAGCCATCTCCAGGAAGGCAGGGCCTCAGGACACGTAATGGTTCACAGGGAAATAAACACCGTCACTCCAAACATCCCCCCAGTTCCTCTTACTTTTCTCCTGCTTTATGTACTGAGCATGATGCCATGTGGTCTGGAATATCCCTTTGATCAGTTGGTGTCATCTGTCCTGGCTGTGTCTCTTCCCAACCTCCCAAGCACCCCCAACTTCCTTGCCATCATGGCAGTATGGAAAGCAGAAAAAGCCTTTGCTCTGTGTAAGCTCTACTCAGCAAGAACAAAAACAGATCTAATTACCAACCCTAAATTCAACACAAATACAAAACAGAGACCCTTACCAGCCACTGTGAAGAAAAGTAACTCTACCCCAGCCAAAATTAGCACTTAAGGCCACAGGGCACCAAGAAGTTTATTTTACATACTTGTATCATATAAAAGCAATGTCATGTCAAAATTTTGTTTCTAGTTGTTCTGCAGCTGTAAACACAGAGGAATGCTGGCCAGTTGCTTCTAAGAGTGTCATGCTTCACTTAAGAAGAGCACAGATTAAAAAAAGATTACATACAGATAGTATAAATACAATATATTCCAATGAAGTATTGCCTAACCATAAAAAAACATAATCACGCCAAAGGACACATCATATTTGCCAAATTTCTGGATGAAATATTTAGACATACCAGTGAACAAGAGAATAGAAAACTCAGGTGTAGATAAGGAATGCAATATTAAATGCAGCATTTTGTCTTCCACCTTCCAAGATTAGTATTTTCTCTGTTTTATAGTACCATCTATATAGAATATGGAACAATTCCAAAACTTAAGCTCTACTGCCCAAAAGGCAGGTAGAAATTTGAATTGTAGATCAGAGTTAAGCATTAGGTTAATTCTTCTGAGAACTCATGTTCAAAATGTACACCAGAGCATCCAGTGGGGATCTGCACATTTAATAAATACACACAAGACAGGCACATGCAAAACATATAGTGAGTAGTCTTGAGGCCAACTGTCTTGTTAAAGGACGCTGCTTGCTTGTCATGTGTATTATTAGAACACAGTTTTATTTAGTAGGCAATCTTTTATACATTGATTGGTCTTGGCTGGACTATCTATTTGAATTCCAATAATAGTCATTTCAAAATGGAAGTACCTAGAGGTGCAATGATCAGATAAGCAGGTTGCTGAATATGTATGGTCAACTTTAAACTATAATTGTTCAGAATATGCTAAGCTTTATTGGCCATTTATAGTACTATCTACCTTTGTCAGGTATTTTATGGCATAATTTCTTCCTCCCAAGTGTCTTCTTTCAATTAAGTACTACCATTGTGAAGTTTTTTTTCTGGACCTCACTGCTTCTAGAGTAATATTTTCTCATAGAGATGGATAGAAAATTTGCACTGTGGGAATATTACCTGGACAAAAACTGGCCGATAACTTCTATTATCCCAACAGCTTGAATATATACAACTGTACCAGATCACACTTCATGTGCTCTGTAAAATCAAGGATCCATTCACTTTGTTCCACTTGCTCCCATGGCTGGCATTGATGAAAATCAGTAAGGGTTTCAAGTTCATTGGGTTCTTTTTTGGCAGTCTCCTGAATTCTTTCAATGCAGTAATGCACTTTCTCTCTTTTAAATTAACACTAAGAAGTAGAGAAGGGTTAATTTTATTGCAACGTCATAATAAAAGGTTCTCTTGTAAGTCATCTGGAAAAGCCCAGAAAATGGCCCCTTCATTCATCTTTTGCATTCTTCTGAGTTTATATTTATTCATAGTCTTAGAATTACAAAAGGCATTTCCATTGCCCTAAGGACATACACAAGCTACCTATATTAGAATTCTAATGTACTATTAAGGAGTTACCACTGGAGTTTCACTCAAATAGTGACTCTTCAAGAGAAATCTGGGTGCAGTCTCCTGGAGTTGACAGTGCTTCTGCTGTCTGGATTGGTATGATGTCCCCTAGGAGCAGAACAAGCAACAACTTGACCTCAGCATGCTCTTTTCTGGGCAATCTCATGTGCCATCTTTTTTATTGTCATAGCGGAACACAAGTCCAGGCTGATGGTCAGATGTGTCACCTAATTAATGCTCAATAGGACTCACAATGCCTGCAGTTCTGCAGTTACACACCAAAAACATATGGTGCTGGCCAGAAGCAAGTAACTAGTGGGTGGAGAACTCTTCATGGTTCTTGTTAGGAAGGGGCCATAATAGCTTATCTATTTTAATGTTTTAATGTTATTATTGAAACAAAGTAGCAGCTTCATTTGTTCCCATCTTAGTCATATTTAGTACTCACGCAAAAGCTGCACAAAAAGGCACTAGTTATAACTTCTATCATCTGACAATTTTCAACTGAGTTTGTAAAAAATCCCCTCAGAAACAATAGTGGTTTGAGGATTTGAAAGAAAAAAGCATTTACCCAGGCACTGTACAAAAGAGCTTGCTGATAGTGTCAGCTGGTAGGGCACAGCAACAACCACTATGTTTTATGTCTGCTTTGCCAAATGGAATTGCTTATAATACCATTCTCCTCTATCCATTTGCTAGAAGGGGAACTGAGTACTTCTTTTTTGCATGCTCCTTTTACTTTTCTGAATAAAATATTTTTCATCATACTAGTGGCCCTCTTATTATAACATGAATTTATATTTATTAGTACAAGCTGGAAAATTGATTTCTTACGTGAGAATTAGCCAAAAGCCCTGACAACAGAACCTTTCTCTAAGGCAAATCCCTTCAAAACCAACTTTTCTCCAAATTCTCATTGTTATTATTATTAGCAACACAACAAACAATTTCAGTGGCACAGCAGTGTATTCAAAAACAGGCTAGAGATATAGATGTG
Source organism: Donacobius atricapilla (assembly GCA_013397315.1). Classification (NCBI taxonomy): domain Eukaryota; kingdom Metazoa; phylum Chordata; class Aves; order Passeriformes; family Mimidae; genus Donacobius; species Donacobius atricapilla. The sequence goes on from WBMY01005669.1 coordinate 1,713,134, forward strand.
TATTTATCTAGCTTGCTAAGTTACCATCAAATTGAAAGGGGAAATATGGCTGATAAGTTTTTATTCAGTTCAGTGAAAGGAGACACTCTTGCATATCTTGTTTTAGCATATTCCTCCTTTTATTTTCCTCTCCTCAGTGTGAATGTTTAACCTCCACTGAGCTGCACTTCTTTTCCAATTTCCAATTCATTCACCACATACTTTAAAACATAAACTGTTTTTTTAAGATAATGGCACCTGATGTGATATCATCTCCCCGTGCAAACTATTACTGCTAAATAAAATAGGGCCAGCTGGCCCTGCTTGTCCATGCTACCAAACTGACAGGTCATCCTTTAATTCACTTTTTTTACTGTTCTATCTACAATACACATCCCTGACAGAAGATGGTAACCCTCAGCAGTACGGTACAGGCCAGTCTGTACCACCTGGACATGAAGCCTGAGATTATCCCTTGGACTTCTTTTAGTAGTAAAGGCATAGCCATATTGGCTCAGAATCTCTTTAGCTTCAGTGAGGATATATTTAATTTTGATGTGCCTTGGGTTGCAAGGAGGACCAGTGCTGCTAAAATAATGCCTAAGTATTGCCTAAATCCGCTATATTTACATAAGACCCCAATTATAGTTTCTAGCTCTACTGTCCATGCTCACAGATGACTGTTGATTGGCTAAGACACACATCCATAAGGCAGGCACACACCTGTCAGGACGTCTAATTGGCCAAGTGTCCATCACCACGCTGTGTGTCTCCTATCTTGGTTTTGCATTTTTTTCCAGGAAGTTTCCCAGGCTTTTCGTTTCCACATTCATCCTGTTGTTGTCTTAGTGGCCTTGATGAATTCCTGAGAACCCTGAAAACAAGACTGCAGGTGGTTTGTTATCTATAGACAGTTTGACTGGTACACAGAATGGCCAAGGTTGTGCAAATACATTGCTACAGACTGGCTTTGCCCAAAATGACTGAAATATGTAAAACATAAGAGCACAAAGCCATTGATAGTGTCCTAGGTTTGGTTGCAGGAGGAGGAGCCCAGAACCTGCAAGTCTGGTTAAATTGCTATTCCATACCATACACATCAGTGCTGGAGGATGTGGTCTTGCTTTTTGTCAGGAATAACTGCATGTCTCTGATGAGCTGCAGAAATGGCCACCATCTTGCCTTCCTCCCAGGAACCACATAGATTTAAGTCGAGGTTGTGAATTCCTTTTGTGTGTAAATCACATTCTCTTTTGTATACTTTTGATATTAATATTGCTGCAGTTACTGTGCCATTCTTATTCCATCTCTGTCTGCTTTCAGTAAATCGGTGTCTCAACCCACACTCTCTGCCTTTGTCCTTCTCTCACTGGAGGGGGCAGGGGAAAGGGAGTGGCTTAGATGAGTTTAGGATGAGTTAATTCCCAGCTGCTTCTAAACTACCACAGTGCTTTTTACTCCTTTTAATGCTCTACTGGGATAGGAATAAAACAGCTTTCTAAGTTCCTTTAAAAGGTTCTGTGACTCTTGAGTTCACGGTCATTTATTTACTTGAAATCACCTGGCCTTACTGTCTGTTCTTTATAATGAACAGTGTGGCGAAGTTCAAAGATGTCATTGTAGATATTAGTAAAGTTACCTAGGCTGTGAATGACAAATCCATCTTGGATGATATATTCTAGTGGAAAAAAATTTAACACTTTTCATCAAGGATCTGTACTTATCCCCATTTTTCAGTTGCTAAATGCACTGTAAATGTAATGTGAAGTACTGAGTTAATATAAAGTGATTTTACCAAAATGGCAGAAGTCCCCTTATATTAGAAAAGTTCCCTTTTCAAATTAAAAAATACATGTTTCTAAGTTCAAAAATAATGACAGTTAAAAATTATTTCTAACAATTTTCACAGAGAAACAATAGAAATATATAATCAATAACAGGTATAAGCTTTGAGGTGAAGTCTAAGAATAAGAGCCATGGAACAACAAATGTGCATTTCCTTCTTATTTTACCATGTTTATGACAATTTAAACTGAAAGTATTTTCTCATTTTTATCAGATACAAGAATTAAATATTTCAGTTAAGCTTTCATCCAGATTTCATATCTACTAAAAAAGACTGATGCAAAACTTGAACAGTATTACAGACATAAACACTAAATTTTACATCAGACAAAATTGATTTATTCTAGTCACTCATTTTTCAAGCTAACAGGAAACTATAATCACTACAACAAGATTTTAAAAGCTGATACTTAATGCATAAATCTATATGTGTCTCTGGCATGTTTTTCAAAACTGGTCATACATGTGGTCTGTGACTCATTATGTAGGCAATCAAGCACCAGACTCAGGAGAAAATTAAATTATTTGGTCATATGTGTGTTTCTTGAGATCATCATCCGAACTCCTTCTTTAAACTGTGGAGACAGGCAAATATCTAGCACAGCCGGGCTCTTACCTCAGAGGGAAAAGAAACACCTTCTGGCCTAGTCCAGTAGAAACTTCCATGCGGCTGCTTTTAAACAATCTTAATCTTACCTGCAAAGTTCTTAACTAAAATAAGGTTAATTTTCTGAGCTCAGTTTCTATCAGGGCATAGTTGAAGCTAAAAAGTAGTTTCACGGGTTTGTTGAGATATAAAGGCTTTCTTTCACAAGAAGAGGTAGTACAGAAGTGTGCAGAGCTAAAAGAGATAGATTACTGATGTAGAACTCAAATACAAAATGCCTGAGTTACGTACCCTGTCAAAAAGCTCTCTAATGTCATCACCTATTCCAATAACACTCAAATATGAAGGAGAAGTGAGATGAGGGGAGGCTAAGTTACTATTTTATATAGAGGTAATTTTAAATTCAAGGATGACTTGAAGAACACTCTTACCCCAATATTTCAATCCAAACCAGAAATTATACTGTGAATTTTAGAACTAAGAACTCATAATTTATGTGTTTTCAGCAGCAACGATTTTTATAAATGATCATAATAGCACGAGTGCATAAAAAATGGAATTTGTTGAATATGAACTGTTGAAAGCACTTTTGAATAAGGACCAAGTATTCCTGCTTGGTTACCAAGGCACAGGCAGGACACTGTGACAGCTCTTTCAGAGGCAGACATAGTTATGTCAATGTTATGCTCCTAAAACCAGCGCTCAGAGATTTACAGCTTGAATTCACTTGAAACTGAAGTTGACCTCTATGCCAAATACCCCAATGCAAATATTAATCCAGGACTCCACAAGCTATACTATGTGTTAGTGAGCTTGCAGGTAGTTTAGATTGTTGATTTTGACCAAAAGAGCCATAAATTAGTTTAGGACCTCACAGAGTCCATGTTCACCAGCTCAGATAAATAAACAGCCAACAGCCTATTTGACAGGCAGTCTTTAAATTTACTTTATTTTCAAATAAAAAACATTAACCCTTGACTAATCCAGGAAAGAGCAAAGCCTGCTGCTCCTGCTACTCCTTGTAAGTCTTATTTCACACCAGACAGCATCTAAGGTGCTACTTATATCTTTCAGCTTGGAATTATTCCAGTTGATCTGTGGTACGTTAATGATTTTTTTGAGGAAACAATGATAAGGCAGCTGCTTTTGTAGGTGCTCAAGTACTACTGTAAAACTCCTCTATCTTTTTCATCACTATTCACCTCTCCATGAAACAAGACACTTCAATAGCTGTAAGTCTTATGATTTCCTGAGAAAAGGCAACAATTGCTTGAGTAGTCCAGAAGTAGAGATGGGTTATAAATAAAGCACTGCCATAATTTTTATCAAGGCAGTATAGGGAGAATAAGCACAGTAATCCCCAGAAAATGCTACTTGAGAATTTCAACTGCCTAGGTGACAATGAGGCACTCTTTTAATGTTTCAGTGTGCTCCGCTGGAAGAAGCTCTTGGCTCAGACAACAATAACTATCATTCTCAAAATCACCTCCTGTGAAAACCCTGTGTGAACAAATCTATTTTAAAGTCTGCATTTTCAAGAATTAAAGCATTAGAAAAACATGCACACAAAATGTCTACATGGGCAGCTTCCTTTGCTGAAGTGTTTTGTGCACCACTAAACACACCATGGCTATGACTCCCCAAACCTACAAATGTCAGCATGAACTGGTTAAACTCCAATTCAATGTTAGATAAAGCAACTGAATGTAACTCGTTTTGATTCTCCTCCTTCTATCCTAATTCAAAGACCCCCTTTTTGTAATTCCAATAATGCTTTTTCATTTTTCCCTCTTCAAATTTTGCAATATTTGAAGATAGGAAGAGGAACTATATACTGTGATAAGCATATATTGTGACTGAATTTAACCTGGGGAAAAATATGTCAAAATAGTCTTCCTTTAAAAAAAAATATAGAAAACTTGCACATAATATGTTTCTTTTAAAACCATTATTTCTGTACCAAAAAGTGGTAGGAGCACAGGAATTGCATAATTACAACTAACTACTGTGTACCATTACCAGCAACAAGCAATCAGCAGGTATAAGTCATAGATAAAACTCAGATCCTCCTAATTGAATGTTCAACATACTTAAAGGGAGATCAGCAAATACAAGGAATAAATGGCAGCACTCCAAAAAAGGCAAGCTGCCAAATAACAATCATAGTTAGTTTAAAAAATATCAATGAAAAAGAGATTCTTGGAGCAAACCTAGAGGCAGGAAATCCAAAGAATCACAGAATTGTCAAGTGTGGAAAACACCTTTAAGACCATTGAGTCCAACTGTTAGCCCAGCACCACTATGTTCACAACTAAGCCATGTCCCCAAGGGCCACATCCACAAATTCTTTTAACATTTCCAGGGATGGTGTCTCCACCACTTCTTTGAGTAACCTGTTCCAATGCCTGACCACCCTTTCAGTGAAGAAATTTTTCTAATATCCAGTCTAAACCTTGCCTGGTCCATCTTGAGGCCATTTCCTCTTGTCCTGCTGCTTGTTACTTGGGAGTAGAGAGTCTCCTTTAAGGCAGTTGTAAAGAGCAATAAGGTCTCCCTGCTTGAGCCTCCTTTTCCCTAGGGTAAACACCCCCATCTCCCTCAGCTGCTTCTTACTGGTCTTGCTCTCCACACCCTTCACCAGCTCCATTGCCCTTCTCTGGATCTTCTCCAGCACCTCAGCGTCTCTCTTCCAGTGAGGGGCCCAGAACTGGACACAGGATTTGAGGTGCCAAATACTGGGGGGCAATCATTGCTCTCATGCTGCTGGCCACACTCTTGCTGATACAGGCCAGGATGTCCTTGGCCCCCTTGGCCCCGTGAGCACTGCTGGCTCATGTTTAGGTGCTGTTGACCAGCACTCCCAAGTCCTTTGCTGCTGGACATCTTTCCAGTAACTCTTCCCCCACCCTGTAGCATTGCATTGGGTTGTGACTCAAGAGCAGGACTAGCACTTTGCCTGGTGGAACCTCGCACAACTGGCCTCAGCCCACAGATCCAGCCTGTCCTGATCCATCTGCAGAGCCCTCCTGCCCTCCACAGATCAACACTCCTGCCCAGCTTGGTTTTGTTTGCAAACTTGCTGAGGGTGCACCTCATCCTCTTGTCCATGTCATCAGTAAAGGCCCTAATGCAAATATAAAGAGATAAAATAAAAACTTTAAGAACCACTTCCTTTCAATGAACTGCTTCTGAGCAGCAAATTAACTTTGCTTTAATCCTACCATCCCAAGACACAGTATTTGGCCTCTAAAGGACCTGAGGGTTTTTGCCAACTACCTTGGGAACTCAGATTGCCTTGAAGAAAGTGAAGGGATAGTAAAGCCTTTGAAGGAGAAATGGTCATTATAATTATTTTTTTTTTCCCCATGATGGGTCTGTGCTTATTGTGGGAGCCCAAAGGGATCTCCCTCCCACCCATAGTCCTACAGGCCCTGTGTGTAATCTCAGAGAAAAGCTCACAAAGCAGATCAGAAGAGGATTGTTATGGATAGAGGAATCCCTGGAGAGAGCACACTCCAGACCCCATAGGGAGTTACTATTGCCAGCAGAGAAGAGATCCACAAAAGATTCTTTCAACAACCAGGTCATTTTTCAGCTGATGTAAGTGAAGACCTAGCAAGGTCCCTAATTAGTCCAATAAAGAGAAGACACTAACGTAAGTCCTGTTGCATGTCAGCTAAATGATGCATAATTCCCAGAGGAGAGGTAACATGGTTTCTATCAATATTTTTGTGGTTTCGCCTTAAACAAGAAGCTGCTTTTTCTGAGCCAAGTCATTGTTCCTCTTCATTGTTCTTGGTGGCTTTTGAATAATTGTCCTCTTGGTAAAAAAAAAATATTTTTCACAAGAGGTGCTATATTCCGTAATTGACAACACACACCCCAACAGGGAAAAGGAAGCAAAGCAACCCTTTTGTGAGAAAAAAAAAATTGCCTTAGTTCACAATAGTATAGAACACACTTATTCTCCTGCCCCATAGTCAATTAGGGAGTAACAATGACAATTTTTTCTAAGATGTAGCATCTGTTTTTTGTACATAAGCCATAGAAGATTTCCAAATGCCCTTTAAGGAGTCCTAAATCTTCTACAAATTTGAGTCCTTCATAAACCCTGTTTCTTAATTTATATGACATCTTATAATGGACTGGTCTCAGTAAGAATTTCCATAAGTCTTTGGCTTGGGCAGGAGGAGGTAAAAAAGTGCAAGAGGAAAGAGGAAGTTGCAAAACAGAAAGATAAAAAATAAATTTGTATTTATATGTTCTGAATTTTTTTAATTAAACAAACAAACAAAAAAAAAGTAGATGCATGATGGCTTTCATTGTATTTATATGGCTTTCCCAAGAGATTCAGCCATTGTTTTAGTATTTTATGCAGAAGTTTCCCCTGTGCTAGAAGACATGAACCACAAAGACAATCAGGCTCATGCCATCTGAAGTAACTATCACTGGACCCAACCTCACCCTGCCATTACACCTTGAGGAGTGAATCTACTCTATGCAAGGTAAATGCAGGCAACTATCTCATTTGAATTGTGGAACTTCCCACTAAATTTTCAAAAGGAAGGCTGCTTGGTATGAGAGCATATTTCAAGATCAGAATATGTTTAATTATTTATCTCAGAATTCTGCATGCCTTCAGGCAGATTTTTTTTTCTCTCTGAATAAGGCTAAACAAAATCCTATCATACAAAGAGAGAAATGTTATTAAAGCTCCTGTTACTTTAATTCCTAATTATTAGCTTAAATGAGCTTTCAACTGTTGTGAAACAATTGACTTGTATTAATTTTTTCATGATTATCCTCCCAAATACAATGCTAACAACAGGTTTTTCAAACATGAAACGCTGTTCAGATGAGGGGAGAAGTTTACTTAGGCACAGATCTACTTCTGACAGGTCTGTAATCAGAATTTGGGTAATAAACCATAAAGTATTGTATGGGGAGAAAGGCAGCTAGTAAAGAAAAATCAGAAACAGCCAGACTCTTTCAAGTGATGCATTTGCTTACTAATAATATTTTTTAAAAGCGCCCTCCCCTGCTTCATATTCTGGATCTCCTCATTTGCCTGCTAATGAAGTAAACTGCGTAGTAGACAGGTCTTCGGAGACTAGGAGCTGGAAGACGTGCACCAAGAAACAGAGAACTACCTTGAATTTCCACTTCATTTTGTGGTATTTCCATGGGAGAAATTACTAATGGATACACACTGGTGGATGCCTTAAGTCTGTCCTTTCCATTACCTAAGGCATGACCCAGGAGCACAACCTTGTAGGTAGTTGCAGTAACGTGTGGAAATAGCTTTCCCTAAGGAAATCTCACTAAAAAAGGGCCTCTCTAGATGTGTTGCTAGAGGGATGACAACTTATACCATTATGGAAGAAGCCTCTCATGAGAGCTTTACACAGTTATGTCTTACACAACACGAGAGTGAACCTCAGGTCTTTACCTTGTCTTTGCATTTTCAGATATCCATTCAGTGATTATGAAATAATAGCAGCTAAAAATGTTTTGGTTACAATAACCAGATGAAATTTCAGAATATGACTCTTGCTCCTCCACACTGTAACAAACAGTAAGGACCAGTTATATTATTGACAGTGAAGGCATTTCTTAGATTTTCCTTCAGTATGTTCACACGAGCAGCATAAGATCATAGCCAATACTTTGGAAAGCTTTTTCTCTCATTCATGTGAAGAGAACATGCTGGTCAGTTCTCTCTAAATGTGTAGCAATTTTAAAAAGCTGCATTTTTAGGACTGCCATTTAAGCATTATTTCTCTACACAAACTTTGCACTGATGACTGGTTATCTCTCTTCAGGGACTACTCAGCAAGGTTATGCAGCTTGCTCTCACCTTAGTTTTTTTGCCAATTGGTAAAGACCCCATACCAAGAAATCCATGGGAAAGCCTTAGTGCCAGTGTGAAACATCTCTCACATTGCAGTCTTGCATTTTGATGCAGGATATGTGAAGCCACCCCAATTTTCTCTAACTTATTTAGACTCTGCATGTGTTGAAACCTCACAGTATTTGTGAATTTCAAAGTAAGCCTTGAAAAATGAGTAATGCATACATTTTGGTATCACACCCTACTCATTCCTTTCAGACACATACATTTTTGTCTGGTTAGTTTCTACTCTCCACCCAAAAACTCTGCTGTTGCTAAGATCATAGTAATTGCATGTCAGTGACAGTATATTTAAACTTATCTGGTCAGAAAACAAGAAAAAATTCTGTGGAACTGGAAAAAAAAATCACTTTGAATCTTTAAAAAGAAACCTTATGGAGGCTTGCACAGAAGGTCATATTGGAACATTTTAAATTTGCTATTTATATTAAGTTTTTATTAATAAAAGGCAACATTTTAATCATTAAAGCTTTCTGTATAAAATTATGCTAAATCAAAAGACTTGCTCATTTTTACCCTTTAAACTAAGAAGACTGAATAATCTAGCATTTTTAAAGGTACCTTGCTTCATATAAAAGTTAATTTGTTCAAATTCATCCAATTAAAACACCCTAGAGAGTCTTTGTCTTGCAATTGTCAGTGGAAGAGTTTGAAGACTGAGACAGAACTTCCTTTCCGAAAAATGTATTGATTCAGGCTCTGCACTAGTCTAACTATACTCCCTAGCTTCAAGTTCAGAGGTGATTTATATTTCTGTCTTCCAGAGCATGGCCTGAATTTGCCTGCTTTTGCCTAAACAGCAGGATGTAAATCAGATTTCTTGTGTTTTCTTCAGAAATATTCTGTGCTCTAAGAGGATGCACTAAGGTACTACCAAGCTCTCAGAAAACACTGGGTGAGGATGGGGCTGGGGGACCTCAAAGTATGAGATTAAATCAAGGGAAGTGGACAAATTCCATTAAGCTCAATCCGCACAGCATCCCCAATAATAATGTCACTTTTGCTGCCCAATTCTTCCATCCTTTAGCAGTGAGTGCATCAGGGTGGCTGCCATTTACTTTCTATAACTCCAGCATAGGCTGTTTTCTGCCTTGTCCAGGACATTTTAGTGTAGAAAAACCCAAGTCCTGTGAAGCGTTTTGCTCACATCAGGGGCAGTGGGGCCTTTGGCTGCCCAGCAGCACTTCACTCACACGTCAGTAACTAAGGCTGCCATTCAACAAGTAGTCTGTGCAATGCTCCAAGGCTCTGCGCCTCCCACTCAGTCCCTTGCTTGCAGGAAGATGTGCCAGAAATAACATTTCAGCTAGCAAAAAGGAATTTTTCAACTCAAAGATTTACAAAATCCAAATTCCTCAGGATTGCTTGCTTTCCTTTCTGTCTCTGTGAAGATATGTTTTTTCCCAAAAGAAGTCATGGTCCGTGTCATGCCCATTGGTACAAAGATATTCTTTTCAGCCACTTCATTTTATTTAAGTCAATTAATCAACCTGCACAGTTTGAATTAAAAAAAACCTCTGCAAAGCAACCTGAAAAACAGAAGAAAACCTGTTCAAATTGAGATATTTTTGTGACTTCTAATGCAAACCCCATATTCCTGGTCTAAGAAATTTTTCTGTTCCTCCCAGGTAATCCCAGTAACATCTGTGATCCTTGGGTAGCTGCAGAGCGCTGCAAAGAGAGATAGGTGATTTCAACTCACTTTTTACTCCACCACCTTAGAGAAATAGGCAGACTGCCAGAGAAGTGACTTCTTCTGTTAAAAAAAAAAAAAGAAGAAGAAAAACAATAACAACAGAAAAAAAGGGCCTCTTGTATCACATTTGTCCTGTGACTTCATGCTGGACACAGCAGATTTAGGAAATACCAGTAGTCCCAGTAGCTCTTCCAAGAAAGGGAGGAATAAAAAAATGTCCTTTCCCTCACATCTATCTGTACATTAAAGCTAATTTTCCATAATTCCTGGAATATTGGTAAAGTTCCAGGTGGCTGAAAGGAAAAATTATGCTGTGACAATATCTTAAAAGGATTAATGAAACCTGAGTCCACAATAAGGCTGTCAGCAGTACTGCAGTTCATGGTAAAATGAAACAGGAAAAGAAAGAACTTAATTAATACTAGATTCAAGGAGCATAATGCAATTAATGCCAATTGCCCTGGATTTATGGAAAATAGACTTTGTCAGAGAAATTTTCTTATCTTTTTTGATGAGGTTACAAATCTGACTCATTAAAGTAATAGTGATAATGTAATATACTTAGATTTCTGTAAGGCATTTGACTAAGTACTACATAATATTTTGATCAGGGAACTCAAATGATGTAAAATCAATATAGCAGACACAACATTAAATGAATTAAGAGCTGGCTAACTGATAGGTTTCAAAATGTAATTGTAAACAGGCACCCACTTCCACACAGGAGTGTTACTGATAGAGTCCTGCACAGATTGCATTTTGGACCTTTCAGGAACCTGGTAGGGAAAAAAAAGAAAACAAATAAAAATCATTGCTGATTGAATTTGCAGATGACAAGAAGATTGCTTCTTTGAGAAATAATGAAGAGGAAAGGTCAGAGACACAGAACCACCTGACTCTTCTTGTAAAATAGATGGAAGCAAAGGATATATGCTCTGATACTGCACACACATAGAGATTTAGAAACAAAGACAATAAGCTTTATAGATTTATGACATCTTTACTCTTTTCCAAGCGTTAAACATCACATTTTAATTAGACCATTAAAATGTGAAACTGGATGGTCTAAGCCACATCCTAGTGTATACAAGTGACAGGCATGAGTTCTGGAGGCATCAGGTAACAGTAATACTCTTTGCATGACTTAATGTTGTCTAAATATAATTCGATTTTTGCATAAATTTGTTTAACTTTTAACTTCTTTGAGAGTAGAAGGGAGAAAAACACCTTCCTATGCAGAGTCCTTTTTTGTCCAGAAGTAGGTATCATCCTTCCTATTAACTTCAAAATGGAGCTGTCAGCTCTGAAACTACTTTATAGAAAAAAAATAATGCTATAAGATGACATAATTCTCAGCCAGATGTGGGTTTTAATGGAAAAAGAAAAGGATTCAGTTAAAAAAGTTACCAAAAAAGAAGCTCATTAGAGATGTGCATCAGGATAGAAATAAGGTGCTAAGTATTAAAACATTCAGAAGCTATTTACAAAAAATATTCAGGAAACTGATGGAAAAGGAATAAGTTTAATAAGCTTCAACTCTAAGGAAATTAAAGTAAGATAAGTAAGATGTGAAATAATAAGAAAGTTATGCCGCTCCCTAGTCCTGTTATACAGGTGACAAAACCAGATCATTAGAAACAGAGAATTACTTTGAGATGCTACCATTATTTTTTAAACTCTTTGCTGCCTAACGTGATGGACTAATTAGTGGAAGTGATCAGAAATTCCCTGTAGGCCACCTCCAGAGAGACATTCCATTTCGGTAGTCTCCAGCAGGGCTAGAGAGAAGCTGCTAGGCCTGTCGCCTCCTGGTTTGCACCCCATGTTTGCAACACTCTGCCTCGCCAGCTGAGCGACAGTCAAGGTGCTGAAAGCTTGAGCAGCCCTGAAATTCATGATTTTTTTTAAACTCACTTGCAGAATATTATTTAGAAATTATCTGGACAGGTTGGGTCTTTTTCCTTATTTTCTTCCCCCTTTCACCCCAATCAAAAGCATTATGTGGTTTAGCTTCACAGAGAAACAGGAAATGGGAGTTTCCACAACAAATTCAAACTCAAATATTTCAGCTCCAGTGCACTGCCTGCTACCAGAGGTAATTCAGGTACATTTTCCACAATCATTGTCAGGGTGTAGAAGACGACTTTTTCAGCTCTTACCTAGCAAGCCATTCTGTGCCTGCAGAATATGGGACAGGGTGAGGAAGGATAAGATGAAGATCTTGGCAGCTGAGGACATTCAAACTGAGATTTTCTGGAAGATCCTGAAGCACGCACACACACACACACACACACACACACACACACACATATATGTATAGCTTTTAGGAGACATACATTAGCTATGTACTTTTTTAGCAAGAGTCACTCTGTTGGTATTTCAGCAGTTTTCAGGGTTTGTCAGTCAAGCGCTTTATGAAGGAAATTGGCCAAGCCTTGTAATTTCAGGTTGCCGGCTAAGTTGGGAAAACAACATTGTATGTGTTCACATTTGGCTCATATTTTTAGAAGCTGTCCACAAGTGTTAGAAACAGAAACCTTTTACATTTTTTTTAAGGGAGAAGGAGGTTCCTCAATGCAGTTTGTTCAGATTTAACTCTGTGAATGAAGAAAATGGAGGCATTTTTTTAGGGTGCAGCTGCATTATAATCCTAATACGCCTTAGAAATACACCTTCTTAGTCTTGGTGACTTTTGGCTTCTTCTCTTCTGGAAGAGCATTCAGTTAAGAATGAGACAAAGTTCTTAACAACCTGAAACACCAAAACACAAATGTTCAAACACATCTGCTGCTTCTGTCTGCCAGGCTTTCTTTGGCAAGCTTGGAAAAGTACTTTTCCTTTGAGATCATCTGTTGCTGTTTTGATTAATAGATACTTCCATACATAACTTAGTACTAACCTCTCCATAGATAGTATAAACTAGGTTTACTGATGAAGAAAATATTCATGCAACTACAACTGAACATTACAGAACAAGATTCTGAATAACTTAGAATAATAAGTATTTTAAAAACAGATTCCAGAGGCTCTCAGGCTCTCAAAGTCAAATTAATAAGAATGACCTTATATTCCTCTTCTCTGTATAAAAGGAAAAAACTCAATCAAGCCTAAAAGATAATACATATTGAATATGCATGAAGAAAATAGAGACTGTCATTATCCTAAGGGACAAAACCTAATCACATACCCTCTGTTGAAAGCTCAGATGGTCTACTGGGAACCCAGTCTTCACATCTGTAACTCTTACAAGCCTCTGGAGTCTAAGCTGTGTCTAGAAGCCCTTAAATCCCTGTGGCATATTCCCAAAGAGTACATTCTCTGTCTTGCATATCTCCTGAGATCAAGGACTTAAAATGCAGTTGCACATCCTACGGCAAAGTATCAACTAGTCAGATCCTTCTCACATGCCAGAAATAGGAGCCTTGTGTGTTAGCCCTTTATTAGACATACATGCACAGTATACAGAAGCTTTGGAAGAAATTGAGACACTGCTCCTTTTACTTAAAAGGCAAATTATGAGTTGTTACTGATGATTATAAATCTACCCATCTAAGGTGAAGTACTTCACACAGATGTGATCCGTCTCTGGAAATCGCCACAAGCAGCAGCCTTCCCCAGTGACTAGACAGGGATTCAAACCATCTCAGTTAGGGGCTTCTACAGACACCAGAAAGCTGTCTAGTATCCAAGTCAGGTGGGCTGAATCCAGCCCTAATGCCCGAAAACTGACCTTCACTTTATCTTGTTCCTGCCTTCAGGGCATGTTTGTATTCAGTTTCCCTTCCACACGGATGAGGTCCTGAAGCAGAGATTTCTTCTTCAGCCTAAGCTGCTAGAAATGGTTTATTATTCTTTTTTATAACCTTCTGGTTCCTCTGCCAGGTGACATCTTTTGCGCTGATCTGGAAAAAACAGATCCTAGGTAGGTGACTGTTGCTTTAGTGACGTGCTGCCAATTGTACCGAATCTGAGTAAGCTGGCTCCTTGCTTGAAGCGATTATGCTTCAGTGGTCCTCGAGTCATGTCCATTCCTTGGCTCAGGCCAACATGCAAGGAGACAACAGAAAGGATAAAAAACCAACTTAACCAAAACAGAGATGGCAGCTTTCCAGCAACATAGACATGACACTCACAAGTCATCCCTCACTCTCTACATCCTCCTTTTAAAAATATTATAAGTCCCACAAGCATTACTCACTTAGATTTATTTAGATATGGAAAATTTAGGTCATGGTATTCATTCTCTCTTCTCCGAGCTCTGTAGATATTTTATTGACTTAATAAAGGCTAACTTGGTTTTCATCTTTGCAGTGCCTGAGTGCTGGCACAGCTCTGTTAGGGCCCCTTCCCTCCTGCTAGCATCCCTCTGGCATAAGAAAGGGATGGTAAAGGACCTTTAGAATCTCACAACTTCTTCACAGCTTCTGCAGACTCTTATGAATGTGACTGGTAAGGTACAGAGGAATTGAAAACCCCTCCAACTATCGACTAAAGACTAAGCTACCAGCTTTCATGATCATGGGGCATCACCCACCATTCACCTACTGCCACATCTGTAACAACACACCTCTTTCAGGTAAAGAGGGCTGGATGGTCATCAGGGTAATAAAAAACCCCAAACAAACAAATGCCAAAAAAGGAAACAAAAACCCCCAGAAAATCTAGGAATACAACAGATATGTAGAAAATACATGCATAGAGCTGGTAAAAGGGTTTAATAAATGTACAAGCAAAATCTTGTTAAGAGTATGCTTTACTAGGGAAGTGCACAGTGAGTGACTAGAGTCCTGTTACATAAGTTAGTTGCATATGCTTTTTTCCAACTACAGCCTGTTAGTTTTAATTACATCTTTTAATACAATGCCTGTGCAGAAGTTTTCTAACCCCAAGCCTGTCCAGTTTTATAGTCTAGCTAGAAACTTCTAAAAAGAAAGCGTTTCTAATATAAAATCACAGGCTAAACTTCAATAACACTTGTAGTATGCTGGTGCGGTCGGGGTAAATGATAAACTGTGATGACTTAAAAATGGAAAAAAAAATGAAAAGAAGAAGCAGGAGCCCAATTGACTGAAGCATGACACAGGGAGGGGTCCCAGCTTGAAATTCTTCAGAACTGTTTGTGCACAGAGTGGAATGCTCCCAAGTTCCATTTATCACATCTTTCTGCAACATCAGCTGTTTTTCTGCAATGCTAATCTGCGCCATTTAAGAAAAAGTTTGGCCTTAGCTACTTAAATCTTTATAAAAATCCCTTGCTTTTCTTCACCACAGTCAGTATTTCAGGAATATAACTAACAAATAGGAATGTCTCTAACAGCTAATGGATCAAAGCTGAGACCATAGTGCTGTTCTTCAGAGAAACTGAACATTTGATAAAGTGAATAAAGTACTATTTTCAAGGTTTCTCTTCAAGATAAATACTTTAAAAAAATAGTCTGTTGTAATAAAATAGAGGGTTTTTTCCTTTTATGGGGCAGTAACTGAATGTTTTATGACTTACACAGATTCCATCAGCATTTCTAATGACAGCAGAAATATTTCTGGAACAAAATAGGTTTCCCAAGAGGTTTGCACTGTGAGATGAGTAACCTTTCCGGATGAAAAACAGGTATGTAAATAAATATGTCTTTTAAAAAAAAAAAAGCACTGTTACTGTCAGAATAAATTTGAGGCCAACACTTGAAAAAAACTGAATACTAGGTGAACTTCCAAGACCATGTTATTCACATGAGCACAAAATGCTTGCAAAACATACGCACAGAATGAGCAAGACAAGGAATATGTGTGGATGAGTTGATCATATTTGCTGTATCAATGCTACAAAATTAATTAGCATAATATGTTGAAAAATAGGAACTAAAGCTTCACAGATTATTAGAAGGATAAATAATACCTCCTTTCTAGCGACCTGCTATAATTCTCTGCCTCAAACCATGAATCTGAATTATACAACTGAAGATACCCCCATGGGGCTATAGTAAAAAGCAAAATCCTATTTAATATCAGCTGTTAAATATCAGCTCTTTAGATGATACCATGTGAAAACAAAGCTCCTATATATGTATATCCTATGAAGTCTCCAAGATGTTTCAAATCAGGTTTTCTAATATTTGGACTGCTGTAACACTGAAGAACATTGAGCCAAGCCAGAGAGAACAGTAAAGTGACTTTTCAGTCCAAGCAGAAAGAAAATTACATCTGTAAATTATGGTGTGATCTATGAAGCAACATAGAGAATAAGAAGAGTTTATGAACTTAAGCATATTTCTGCTTACATCATGGACAAGTTCAATACCTCAATATGGTTAAGGTACAAAGTGAAATCAGCAATTACTTCTACAAAAAAAATATAAAGTCCTTTTTCCTCAAATACATCAACTGTTGAAGGTTTTTAATTTTTTTCAGTGTCATAACCTGTAGCAATGCCTTATTAAGTGCTTCCAGTTCATGTCTTCATGAATAAGACTTCTACATATTCAAAAGTAGTATCAAAAAGGAGTGAAGAGCAAGGGTGACAGAATTCACTACGTACTGCTCCTGTCTAACTTAGAGGATGGTACACCCAAACCCATTGTCAGGTTTGTACTCTAATATTTTCCAGAGTGCTTTCTTTTGGGAGCAATCTCATGAGAAATTTAGCTGTAGATCTGAAGGTCAGCAAAAATCTATCTCCAGCACTAGCACTCAGTATCTGCTCAGCCTGGAGCGGTAAGAGATCAAAAGATATCAAAGGTAACAAATCAGTAGGAGCTCTACAGGTGGGAAGGGAAAGTGTGGGCAAACAAAAGGAGGACAAGATACTACTCCCAAATATTTGTGGGCATACACATCACACAGTCAGCAAAAAGAAGCTTGTGGAACCAACACTAGAGATAAAAGAGTAACTCACAGAAAAGACAGACATGGGACTGTGCTGTGGTATCTCTTTATGATCTGAGGGGCAGAGAGTATCTAATCTGCATCTGCAGTTTGTACGCATCTTTCCTATCTTAAGCACACTTTAGCTCTCAAGGTGAAATGAATTTCATCTTTACAGCAAGAGTTTTTGCTTTTGCCAAGAATGAAAAGATCAGTTTAAACTTAAAGGTGTAAGCTGGAGTTCCTCCACACTACCTACTGCGGCCTGGTCTCAATTCCAAGCTTGACAGCGTGTCCCAAATTACGCCTATTGTTTCAGAAACACTGTGTTTCACAGGAAAACTAATGTAGGCAGGTAGGTAATAAAGCTTTTCAGCAGACCAGGCAATATTCTCAACTGCTATAAATACCCTTCCACCAGCACAGGCATGTCCATTTAGGTTTAAATCAAGACTGGAACTTTAGATATCAAAGTAAAACATAGATATTATGTTTAATATTTGCAAATATCTCAGTAGAGATGGATTCAGTTTGAATCTCTTTTATCTGCTGATAGAAACTTAACAATTCTTACCTATAACTAATGTTAAATCTAGTGAATGTCTTTGAGCCTGTTCCAGCCAGTAATGCTGAGGCTGTACAGCGTTTCAGTGGTCAGTGGTCAGAGCCTTTACCATAATCGACCAAGGATGAATGAGTGTTCAGGAGATCTTCCTATCCCTTCAGGGGTTTTCAGTAAACCTTTTATTCAAGTATATGGAATAACAAAATTCTTCTAAGAACCAGCATGGCACATGATTTGAATTTTTCCCAGATCTACTCTGAGAACAGTACTAACTTGACTGTAGAATTATATCTAGATCCAATCGTTTAAATTTACAGGTGTCCTTAGGAAGACAAGACTATATGCATGTAAAACAAATACCTGTCAGATCCATATGCAGCTTCCCTCTCAGCATGATGAAGGAGGCAACATCCATTCATCTGTAGGTAGAATCATGTTGATGCTACTGATTTCCACTTAGAGAACTGTATTTCCTATACCCCTTTTGGTGCTTATTTTGAGAGTGACAAATCTTCCCCAGATGCAATAACTTGAGTTGATTACACTAAAAAAAACCAAAACTGTTTCCAAACATTTTCATGAGAAATAATTGTGTCTGAGCAGCAGCAGCTGCTGAAACTTCTTATACATGTAAATGAGTACACATTCTCTTCTCAGTCTTATCTTTAGATATTTTTCAGGTAAGCTTTATGCCAGTATGTGAATCACAGAATCACAGAATGACTATGTTAGAAGAGACCTTCAAGATCATCGAGTCCAACCCACACCTTATCCCCCCAACTAAACCATGGCACTGACTGCCACATCCAATCTTTCTTTAAATACATCCAGGGATGGTCACTCCACCACCTCCCTGGGCAGACCGCTCCAATACTTTATCACTCTTTCCATAAAAAACTTTCCAAATATTCAACCTATATTTCCCTTGGCACGGCTTAAGACTATGTCCAATCGTTCTGTCAGTTGCTGCCTGGAGAAAGAGACCAACCCCCACATGGCTACAGCCACCTTTCAGGGAGTTGTAGAGAGTGATAAGGTCACTATACTACCAAGGAACTTCCTTATGCATATCCCATTCAGAAGAAAACCCTGTAACAGGCACATTTCAAATGAAGAAGAGTAGCAGGATTTTGCAACTTTGACAATAAATGTTTAGTGCCTTGGGGGAAAGGTTTGCTACATACCCTGATGTAATTTAAAATGTGCTGAGCTCAGAGGACAAGAAAAAGATAGCATATTATCTGGAGGGTATTACCCACAACTGCAAAAAGGGGACATTACAGAGGAAGTTCTGCTTCTGTATGCAATATACAAAACTATAGAAGAACTCTGTTTTCAAAAATCCTACTGTTCTAAAATTTCTAACTTTTTTTTCACATTTATGCTATAGAGCTGCACTGTAGTTCACTGCACTACAACAGCTTGGATATTCCTGTATATAAGTGGTTTGCTGTGGAATCCCTGCAGCTTTTTGATATAACACCTAGGAGTTGAGGTGGCAGGATAAATTATAGTCACCTGCTTTGATTGAGAGATGGGACCTCCCAATGGTGCTCTGTGCACAATGGTTTGCCCCTGACCCCCGTGGGCATGTGGGTTTTCCCCCATTTTTTTGTATCTGACCCTGGTGACCCCCATTTTCCCTACAGGACACTGACCTTACCTGTCCTTTGCATCGCCCCCATGCCTCAAGGTCATTGGCTGCTGTAGCTCATACTTAAGCCAAGAATGGCTCAGAAACTCCCTCTTTGCACTGAACCACTCATTCAGCACCTCTGGAAATAAACCTGGCTGGAATCAATCCAGGCAAAGGCCCTTCTGCCTCTCCTTCCTGCTGGCTGCGTGGCGTGCATGTGGATGTGTGAGCTTGACTGCCTTGCCTGAATTTCCCCAAGCAGCTTCTCCTCTGGAGTGGCTTATTGGGGATTAGGCATCTGATCCACTCCTAAAATACATGTTGCTACAGTTTGCCTATTTTACGATGACAGAAGCCAAATAAGGAGTGTATTTCAAGAACAGAATTCCTGACTGAACACGTGTTTTGATTGACCTCATAGGATAATGGATGAGACCCACAAGCATGATTAATCCTAGAAAGAAAGTTAATCAGTTAATGATATTCAAGACTTTTTCAGAATGGTTATTTCTTTTCCCACTGCCTTCAGACCTTCCCTGTTTCAAATTTGTTCCCATTAAGGTAGTGTGGTTGCTTGTTATCCCTGGAGAAGGTCTCTAGCAAGGATGGATTTTCAATGGAAAATTATGAGGACACCGGTCTTCCTCACTTGCCTTTGGTGGTTTGTGTAGGACCCTGTAGTTGTGAAGCTGTCCCAGAGAGATTGTTGCTGCATCCACCCTTATGTGAATTTGGCAAGCTTTGTGATCTGAAACAAGTGCTGGTCATTTGTTTCATACCTTCTGTCTAGTAAATACTGGAGATATTTCAGATTACATCCAAACAGTATGGTCCCAGACATTTTGCAAGTCAACTTTCCTCTGTCCTCAAGAGATTTCAGGGTATCCAGTGTCCAAACAATACACCTCACAAAGTCTTGTTCCATCAGCCAAAAACATCTTTCCTCCAGGCAACCCTGTTCTCTCTTCATGAGGGGAAGCACATCAGCAACTTGTTCATCCCTGCTTCCCACACCCTTCACTGCTAGTATTGTATTTGGGAGCCTCCGTGTCTTGCTGAATAAACACATTTTGCATAGGACTTGGAAAACACAACAGTTGATCAGAATTAATACCTTCATATAGATCAGATGAAAAATTCCTCCCTGGACAACAACTATTAAAGAGGTACAAGTAATCACTGCAAATAGTCCTCAAAATTCAGTGTTATAAACTTCCAAGCAAGCTACTACAAGCAAACAGGACATCAAAATATATCTAAAAGGCAAACCTTTACCCAAGTCACTAGCATTTTAAAGCAAGAATAATGTGGGGAGAGCTCTAGGCATTTAATAGGAATCCTGTAATTTTGGCAATAATACCATATAATGCAGCATATAGCTATAACTGGGCAAGGATTCTCCTCTCTCTGCTCATATCCACTTTTTTTAGGAGAGGATTTTTGTACACTAACTGTGGTAATTGTGAGTTGCCAGAATCCCTATTTGGCAGCTCAGAACTCCCCAATGTCCTGCCCATTCCCTCTGCATCATTCCCCTGCCATAATTGAAGTTGAAGCTTGTTGAAGTCTGGTACTTTCTTTTGTACAGAACCAAAAGCTTGAAAACCCCAGGTAATGCATAAGATCACCTGGAGAAGTAGTTCTAACAGTTCGTTTTTCAAAAATGGTATATCATTTCTTTTCCAATCAGTTCTACAAAGAACTAAAATAATTATGTAAGTCTTTTCAGAAGGGCACTTGGTACAAGCTCCAATGTCTATGTTATTAAGGCATATAGATTTAAGGAGCCACTAAAGAGTCAGAAGAGTAGTACACTGGGATTCAAAAAGCTGAAGAGGTTTCCTATTGAAATATTGACTGAATGAATCTGGTATGAATTAGAACTATCCCACTTCATTTCATTCATTTTCTAGGAGAGAAACATGGTAAAATTTCAACCTTGACCATTAAAGAGAAACACCCCATATCCTTTGTTTATTATCTGCAAGTCCATCCACAGAAAATACTATAGAACAGTTAAACTGGCTCAATAGCATCAGTGATGGACAGAAATCTTAGCCTAAGTAAAAAGTAACTGATTCCTTCATGGAGCAAGTCATTGCAGGAGTATGAACTCCAAAACTCAGTCAGAAACCAGACAATGCTTTTCTTCCTATTCCATCATTTTCTTACTTATAATTTCTTTCCTAGAGGAATTCTGTTCTGATTCCAATATTAGTTTCTTACCCTGTTTTCACCATGGTTTTATCCATAGAATTAAAATATCCAGGAATGCCCAGAACACCAGTTATCTTATTTGTGAATAATAAAAGGAGTCTACATGAAAGCCCATTGAAAGGAAAAAGACAAGGTGAAAAAACCCACAATCCTCTGAAAGCAGCTACAATCCTGTGTGTGCATATTCACTATGAAATATAAATATTCATTTCATTTTTCTTATTATACTGACAAGGACAAACCTTCTTCAGGTAGGCAGCTGATTTTTCATAAAATCATAGAATGGTTTGGGTTGGAAGGGACCTGAAAGATCATGTGGTTCCAAACCCTCTGCCATGGGCTGGGACACCTCTCACTAGACCACATTATCAAAGTCCCATCCAGGCTGGCCTTGAACACTTCCACAGATGGGGTAGCCACAACTTCTCTGGGCAACATCTTTCTGTGCATCACCACCCTCACAGTAAAGAATTTCTTCCTAATATCTAATCTAAACCTAGTCTCCTTCAGTTTAAAGCTATTTCTCCTTGTCCCACCACTATATGCAAAAAATACCCCTTTTTGGTTGAAGGGGAAGCAACAAATAGATGTACCAGTTCCCTAAAACTGTAAAAGAAGTTAACATGTTTTTAGCCATAATGATCCTGATCTTGATCACAAAAAAGCAATAGGAAATTAGTTGCAACTGCCCTGGGATTGCTGGACTCAATGGAGTTATTCTGGTGTTGAGAGGTTGTTCATCACCTCCACACTGATCCTTCACAACGATGCTCATACCTTGGTTTATCAAGATGAAGCTTCTGTCACATTAGAGAAGGTGGTAGTGATCACCCAGTGCTGAAAATAGCTCAGGCATATGCATGTCCACAATTAAGATGGACAAAGTAGGCAAAAGAAAGTCCTGCAATTATATGAGGAAGGATCCAGACATTTTGCTCTTCTCAGTCAAGAATTAAAATATTGGTATAGACGCAGACATGCTTATCAGACTTCAGTGGCTGGAAAGATAGTACTTACTTATAACTAGCATTAAAGATAGCATAAGAAATTAACTCTGGCATGTATTTTTAAAATGCTGTAGATGCAACAAAACTCACAGTTTTAGGGTTCTACATTTCAACACTCTCTTGGTCCCTTGCTGGGGCCATATCAGTCAACAAATTCACTTAGATGCTTATTTGTTCTTTGCCAATTCGCATAAGTGCTTTTTATCACTTCCATTGGACACAGGTAGTATTTAGGTATACACAAAGAAAATGAAGTAAAGGTGGTGAGACAAGAAACAGGGAAGGGAGAGTGTGCTTTTTATTGTAGTACACAGATGCACCTTTTCTTCCAGGTCCTACTTCTTTCTGTCTTCTCTCCTGGGACTTCACACTCTGCTGGACAGGATGCCAGCCTCCCATTGTTACTAGACAGCACTAGTGTCATACTGTGAGTTTAGAAATTCATGAATCTGTGATGCAAGACAGGGACAGCTTTTCTTTACTGTATAACTCCAGCCCTGCACAAAGGTCCCAACACTAGAAGCCTGCTGGAGTTAAATGGTGTCTTTTTGTTTCATTTTAAAACACTGAAGGGATATTATGATACAAAATATTAAGGGATATTAGGAACAATTAAAGCTGGGGGTTTTTCACAAAGTCAGCAGCCCAAGACACCTAAGAGTGACTGGCGTAAAAGAAGGGTCTACTTACAAGGTGTTCAGGTCTCCCCAGCAGGAACTGCCCAGATAGAGGGAATCAGAGCCATGTTTATCTGGGACTTTCTGCCCTTGCACCTAAGGCTTTCATCTCTCCTTTATCCCCAAAACTCCTTACTACACTGTTTTCCTTACCTGATGTAAACTGGACAGGATTTTGTTCATATTGTTTAAAAAGAGACCACAATGAGTTTTGATCCAGAGCAGTGCTTCTTTTGCATCCTGCATTGCACTCTGCAGCCTGTCTGTATATTACTGTTTAGGGTTTGCCATGCTTTCAGAAAACAACGAGAAGTACAAGTTTAGAATAATATAACAATAGGATAACAAATGGACTATCTGTAAGAACAAATTAAAAATATACATGTAGCCCTTCCATCTACTTCACGCCATAGAATCCTGACCACATTTACATAACACTTCGCTATGCTTGAGTGACTTTTTCACTGGATATTTGAGTGGTCGAAAATGGACAATATTCTTAATTTAAGGACATTTTGCCACAGTACTAGATATGTGAGACCACATAGTGAAGGCTAATTCAAGCCTGGGAAGCCAGAATACAATTTCTTATGCACCTTCACCACAGAGACCGTCCCGATGGCTCTAGTGCCCCAGGCAACCAGAAGGAAACAGGATACTGTTAAAATGTGTTATTTCCTTCACCTTGGCTAATCCTATGCTGGGTACACAAGGCCTCAGGAAGATTTGGCAGTGTCAACGACCCCTTTTGCATCTGGGATCTCAGGGACTCATTTGCTGCTGCAGTTCAGCTTCACCGCCTTCCGCTTCTGGCTGAACCTTTAGTTCCTACAGCCTTTTCAGAAATTCAAAGTGAGTGACTTTGCCAAGGTCACACGGGAAGCACATGGCAGAGAATAAAGCAGCGCTCTTTACACACATAACTTCAGATGTGTTAGCACTCAGATGTTTTAAGACAAGTCCTGGACTCCAGCCTCAGCACTGTGTGTTTGCTCATTAGCTAGAAAGCAGGAGAGAGTGGAAAACCCAAGAAGCCTCACATAGACCTGGTGGGAGATACCAAGTAGGTCAGTTGGGCTATTTCACTGCTGTTCTTTGTGTTCTGTAAAAGATAATACATGTAGAAGATTAAAAGAAAGACCATACTTATCATAAAATTGCACTTGTGACTGTAAAAAACCTCAGAATTATGGCATGAAATGAACAAAGAAAGTGCTGACCGAGAAGAAGAATAGTTTAGAGTCATAAAACTAAACAAAAGCTTATTCTTTATTAACACATATTTAATTTCAGTGTCTACTAAAACAGATGAAAAAAATCTATGTCAAAAAGTCAATACCTTTGTCCTTTGGGCAATCCCTCATGATTCTTTGAACTTACTGAGAAGGAAAAAACCACCGAAACCAAAACCAATAGAGAAAAGATGCATTGCAAGAAATACAACTAGCTAAAAATTATAGATCAAATAGGAGAAATTTCATAAAGCCCCTCCAGATCTGCAGCTGTCTGGGTAGCAGGACTCCCTTGAACATCTTAAAGCATAAGACACTAAAGTAACTGAAGCCTTCCAACCAGGAGGAAAATTGTAAATGAACCCTTTTTCTGTGTAAAATTCTGTGAGGAAAGTCTAGCTTCTGCTACACAATCAAGTAAAAGTTAGTATTCTTCTGCTGCCTATGATTTTTTTTCACAGATTTGGATTATCTTTTATTTTATAAATTTTATCTAAGTTAGAAATGTCAGACGAAATTAGAAAAGTGTAGTAGCATTTTTTTTGTACAACTTTGTGGAAGATACAGAAAAGAAAAAACATCACCATAGAAGGCAGAATAGCTTGTTCTCACATGTAACATCTGGGGAATAGATAGCCAAGCAATGGGATATGGAAAAATTATTGGGTTTTTTTGTTAAAATAACCAACAAGATATGGAAAAAAGTATGTTCAAAATCACCTCGAGACAGCCAAAATCAAACAGGAAAACAAAGATAATGTCCCTCTTGGAGTCTGAAAGGGAAATTAGTTGTTTATATCACTAATTTTTACATCGTCTATCACCATTGCCACTAGGTGTTCTAATTACAGAAAAGTAATGATGCAAAAGTTGCTAAGCAAATGTTAAACACAGCTACTGCATATTCTGTAAGCCCTGAGGGGCGGTTAGATTTAAGTACTGAAAGACAGAAAGAGGATTTAACTCTTCAGAAGGGAAGGAAATTCTGGGGAGACAGAGCCTTGCTCCAGAGCACAGCGTACAAATTAGGGATGCCACCATTAATATGAGGCCTGCCTAGCAGGTCCAGGAATCTATGCTGTTATTTTTATTATTAATAACACCATTTAAATCAAAATACTTTTTCTGAAGACTCTAATTAATATCTATTATTATTTCTGCCACATTTGGCCTTGAATAGTCATGAGACCTTAGGGTTTCTCTGACACAGAATGTGCCAAGTGTAGGAAAATATGTTGATAAGTGCATTAAATATATTGTCTTCTTTCTTTCTTTCTTGCTCATTCTTCCTTCTTTCCTTTCTTCCTTTCTTCCTTTTTTTCCTTTTTTTTTCTTAATTTCTTCCTTTCTTTCCTCCTTTCTTTCTTCCTTCCTATTTTCCTTTCTTCCTTCCTTCCTTCTCTGTTTTTTTCTTCTCTTGGCTGACAGCTACCAAGAACAAGCACTTCTCAGCCAAGCAATGGAGGAAAAGGAGTGAAATGGGATTTCTCAAACAACCAAATGATCCATAGAACACTCAAAGGCAGGCAGATGTTTTCTACATTAAACTGAGCCTCTAAGAAAACAATAGGGCAACACATCAAAATTCTTATGTAAATTTCTCAGATTCAGCTCTTTCTCTGAGGCCTGGGGACAATTTAAAAAAACTGAAGGATAATTCACATGCTTATCCCAATACAGTACTCATCAAGAAAAGCTCATTGCCATCAACCATAAGGATTTTGCAAGGCTGATTTAGTCTTCAGTAAATCTTTTTAAGCCTGAAGAAGTTAAAAAGAGCATTTAATCTATGATACTTCAAAATAGGGGTGGTATCTAAGCTGTTTCTAGGTGGTGGTCACATTTGATGTTTGTGCCATACTTAAGGAGCTCAAATATTTCCCTTTTCCTCTGTTTACTTTGTGATAACCTTCACAAAGTCTTTACAGTACTCTCAGGCTGGGATGCTCGACAGAGCATCCCTCTTTTGTTTTACCGGGAAATCCAAGGAGTTTCAAGCGTCTTCGTTTCTTCATTTTGAGAATTTGAAGCCAGAGAAAATATGGGCCAATGGTATTTCAAGTCCCAGGTGTGGCTTCCTTAATATTCACAAGAAAGCACTGAGATGTAACAGGTGAAACAGGCAAATTGAAGCAACAAACCAGCCTACTTCCATGGTTATCTTGTCTAGAACAGTCTGGTACAGGTACAATAAAAGGCTTTCATTTGCACCACCAGAGATGTTTTAGTGTTACCTTTGCATTATTCTTAAAGACTCAAAGCCCTTGAATTATGCCTCATGTTATTCCTCAGGTGTCTCTAGTATTTTCAACAGGAAATGTTCTACCATTTGGGGTATCTTTTCGTTTTCTTTCTCAAAAGTTGCCACAACTTGCATGTCTTAACTAATCTCCAGCTTATTTATTTCTATAGAATTATTCTTTCTATCTTGGAGCTTTCTTGTGTCTCAGGACTTGTTTCTGGGGTTTGTGTGTTTGTTTTGAGATGGTTTTGGGGGATCATTAACATTTCTGAAAAGTTAGACCTACAAGATGAATCTGCCCTGTTCTTATAGAGAAACCATGTGTATGACTTTGACACACCACTTTGCCTGTGCATGAGGCTTCAGGTATCTCTGAGCCAGCCCAGGTCACTTGGCTTTCAGGGAGTAGAATTTGGCTTTCAGGGAGTAGAATTTGGCTTTGTTTAACCCAGTAGAGCACACCTTGCTGTGGGGCTAGGCACCTTCCTCCGTCCCACCAGCAAAAGCTAGTGACAAAACAGGCAGCCCTCCTTTGGGCTCTTTTGAGCTGATGCTGTTGAAAGAACTATGAGATGGAAGGCAAGGTTCCTGCAAATGAAGCACCATGTTGCAAGAGGAATTTGTGCATATGGTTTTCCTGGGACACCATGCCTCAGTCAAATGCCCACTGCAGTGACTAGATAGGAGAAATAGTTTGCATCATGTCACGCTTACATGTGGCCAAGGGGATACTCCTCAACAGTCTCACACTTCCTTTAAAAGAACCTGTTAGGGTTTTTCATGGAGTGGCCTGCCACCATTCCACAGGAATGTGCTGTAGGAATCTCTAGTGGGAATATTGGTGGATATAATGACAGGCCCACTGTACTTTTCCTCAACAGACAAACACAGAGTTCATTTCATGCCATCAGCCATCTTTGGCAAAAACACAGAAAATAGGCAAAAAGATAAGCTGTAAAAATTATTGAGGCAAAGCATTCTTCTCTCCAGTTGTTTTTTCTACAAAATCAATTCCACATTCCCAGCATAAGACACTGTCATCTGTATCTTAACAAGTCACAAATTTCAATTAGTTCTTTTGTTTCCCTAATTACTGGGACTTGAAAATACTGTAAATCTAAAACCCATTCATGCCAAAGATAAATTCCAGAGTGAACTGTCATTTCCAAACCTCAGAAGCAAAAATACGGCTTTGGAGGAAAAGAAGGAAATATTTTTGTGGTAGTTCTTTCTGTTCTACCAAGAGAAGAAGAAGCTGTTTGACATTTTGACAGAGGTTTGGAATATTAGAAGTAATTCCAGTAGACATTAGTAGGCAAAATGCAACTGAGGATTGTGTTCAAGGAGGCAAATGCACATAATTTATTTCAAGGTTCCATGGCTTGCAGAGAGTGCAAATGCAAATATATAATATACTGCTTTGCTTACAATGCTCCACCATTAATGAGATATAAAATACATGGCTTGTTTTATGGTAAGGAATCACTTTCTTCACACTTTTTTTCCCCATTAAAAATCTTATTTTTATATGAGTAATATTCATCAAATGGAAATTCTTACTCTTTTGCTGGCTTGGACTGCTTCAATCCATTGATTTTTCTAAAACTGTTCTTCTAGTGGGAAGTACGTGGAGCTTGTTTAGACTGGGGAATTTGAAGGGGGGAGAAAAGCTAGCTTTCAAATAGGTTGTACTTTTCAGCAACCCCATTCAGACAGTAAAACTAATTTAGTTCTTGGAGAAATAAAGGCAGCAAGAAATTAGTTGCTAACTGGCCTCTTTCCTTTTCCTGAATTACACAGCTCACCCCAGCCCACGGGTTTTATTCAGCATTGAAATCAATGTTTCTGTGCATGCCTCATAGCAGAAGCTGGCACATCTGTCCTACCACAATTTTGCTAGCACAGATAAAAATCAGTAGCAAGACACAGAATTATGTACTTTCATGGCTACACCACAGTACAAACTTGACAATATTGTCACTTGTATTGGTTGTTACTGAAGCTGTTGGAATTACATTAGCACAGTGCTCCAGCAAAAGCCACGATCCCGTCTTAATTCTGCAGTGTAGATGTGGCCTTATCCAAACCATGACAGGGCTATGAGAGGTATTTGGGTGCTCAGTCCCATGACAGCTCTCTTAATGTATGCCTATCTGCTAATGGCTTTTGCTAACAGACAGCTTCAAAACATACACTGCACTTCAGGGCATTGACTAATTCCTCAGCAGGACATAGCTGAGATATATATCCAAATTTCTTAATTAATGAATAGGGAGTTTAATATCAAACTTAACTGCACATCTGGCACATCGTCTAGGTAACACCCAGTGATGCAGCCTCTGTTTTCCAATCTGTCATGATGTTTTTCTTAGGCAAGATCTGAACACAAACAGGGATGGCAGATGTCTCCAGCCACTGCTATCTTGGAAAGTGTCAAGTCCTGAATTTTAGGTAACTGTTAAAAGAGGAGTAGAATTTAGGCAGTACTATCTAGTGTATAAATATAGAAGCAGAGGTTAGGTTATGAGCTCAGATATAAAAAATACCTGAGACAATTATATATTTGTCCTGTGTTGAACACACAGAACAGGTGTGTTGAACACTAGTTTTGAAAGAACCTGGATGCATTCCCATATACACTTCACTACCAAGAAGCATCTGAGTTTAAAATCTCTGGTGGCAGAAGGAAAGGTGCCAGCAAAACTTCAGCTCCAGATGTGAGGAGATCAGCCAGGAGGGAGCTGTGTTCTGAGTGCATCAGGCAAAGCATCACTGGCCAGTTGAGGGGGGAGACTGATTGTTCTGTTCTGATCTATGCTGCTGTGTGCAGTTTTGGGCACCACCTTTAAGAAAAATATAAAGCTATTGGAGAGTGTCCAAAAGAGAGCTATGAAGACGGTGAAGGACCTTGAGGGGAAGCCATATGAGGAGTGGGTGGGGTTGCTTGGCTTGTTCAGCCTGGAGGAGATGGAGGGGGACCCCATTGTGGTCTAAAAGTTCCTTGTGAGGGGAAACGGAGGTGCAGGCATTCTGCAGGGCCAGGAGCTGGACTTCAATGTTCTTAGTGGGTCCCTTCCAACTCAGGATATTCTATGTTTCTGTGGTCATACCAGGGAGAGTCTACACTGAGAGTAACAGAGCATTGGAATGAGACTGTCAAGCCAACAGAGGTAGGTAGGAGAATCTCCATCACAGGCATACTGTGATAACAGGTTGTGCAAAATTCAGTCAAGATGACTACAGAATGATAATTTTGTAAGTTTTCCAGCTTCCAGGCAGGAGGATGAGCAGGAATTTTACAGAGTCCCTCAGAGGTATTTACCTTTCTGTGACTGTAGGAACCAATCTGTAGCTCATATCATAGAATATTTCTTGTGTACACAAGTCCAGTGTGCATATAAGATACACCCTGCTGGTTGGAGGTCTTATTGTTATTGAGTCATTGCTTTTCACCTGTTAATTACTAAAGACATCTCAACTGTGGAGCATTAATAATTCTTATAGGTGGTAAAAGCCATGGCTACAGTTGCCATAGCTTCAAAAGGGAAGAAATCTAAAGGAAGCATTTTGTGGAAAAGAAGCAACTCCCCAGAAATAAGAAATTAGTGGCACGCCTTGATGCAAAAATAAATGGATTATTCAGGATTAACACCACACAGAGCATTGTTCTGACTTCCAGGAAGACAACAAGGTTCTATACTTCATATTCACTCTTTCTTTGATAGAAAGGGTACCATTTAATTTTGTCTAGTGAAGCCACTGATGAGACCATAGTATTCTCTGCAACCTCACTGTTTTAGTATATGCATATGTGACTTCCAAGGAAATTTTTTACTGGTGAAATGCTATGGTGTGGAGGAAAATGCAGTATTATATGAAGTATTATGTGACTGGTTGCAAGCAAACCTTTACTGAAAGCATTCATAGGAGCCCTGTGTACAGTGCAGAGGAACCTCAAGAGATATCCTTAAACATCACTGGAGAAATGGAGGGTTGGTGGTTTTTTTTGGCACATTGACTGATTTAGCTGAGCAGATGTTCTGCTAGAAGAGGAAAATACAGCAGTGATTCCTGGTGACTTGCTGCACTTCTGACTTTTCAAATCCCAGCTGTCCAACAGAAAGTTTCTCTCTGCTATCACAAAAAAAATACACACCAGCCATACTATCTGCTTTTCATTCCCTGCAAGTAGACATCATGGTTGGGAATTCTGAAGAAAAGCAGAAAGAAAATATTCTACTTGGGGTGGAAGGCAAGACAGAACTTGGTAACACTAGTTTCTATGCAACATTATTTTTGCTCTGGTTTGGCCAACACTTCATCCAGGGAAATCTGATCCCAAAATGTCTTACACAAAGATTTACTAGCTGATAGTAGAATCTGTGGGTGTGTGAAAAGCCTGACAAAAACGGTAAGAATTTATTTATGGCTGCAAATATTACAGCCATATGGGAAAGTTCATTTGTCTTTAACATTTTTCAGACACATTAGAGACTGTTATTGATTTAATAGTCTAGTGGAACATAGAAAGAAAAAAGCATAACAGGAGAAAACTAATTATCATAATAAGAGCAATACATGTATAATTCCATTTTAAAAATTAGTTACTTCTCTTTCACTACCATGATTTTTCCCTAGACATAATTTTCTGTTCATTAGGAGATAATTACCTTCACTGCCAAGCAGTTTATAAATGCACTGTTTATACCTGGAGAGGATTTGAGAATTACATTTCTTGTCCAAAATGTTATTGCTGTTGAGGCAGTCTTACTGTATTATATCCATTAGGTCACTAGACATGCAAATGGATCCATGTGCATTTGGTAATAGTTCAAAATTACTTTATTCTCAAAGCACTTTTTTTAAAAAAATAGGTTTCTGATTAGTCTTTTCATTCTGCACCAACACTATCAACACACTTAAAGACATGCCAGCAAGAGCTCTCTTATTTCACCCTTCTCTGCCTCTCCTTCTTTTCAGATACAAGCAGCTTCTGAGTAATTTGTTGTTTCCCACACAACATTAAAAAGTGGCACTACAGAAATACAGCACTAAGCTATCTTGCATTTGAGGAGTGCATGCAATAATTAAACTTTACACCACCTTTGCAAGTTAATTACTATCATCCTTATTTCAACAGATGAGGAAACGAGACACACGGGAAAGTGACACTATGCAGCAAGCCTGATCTCAAGACCCCCTCTTGCTCATGTTCATCATTATTCCTCCCGTTTGAGCTGTGGCTCTGCATCACAATTGCTGGCTGGCAGGTAGCTGGAGAATGTGCACAGCTGCATGGAAAACTCTACCTCACCTTAGTCGACAGAGGAGGCACACCATGGCAAGAAGGAGGTCCCAAAAGGGCAGGAAGCCTTCTTCAGCCTTCTCCAACAAGCATGTAAATAACAGGCAATAGGCAATGCGGTCCATATTTAGCCAACTAAGTACCCAAGCTGCTCTTTTGCCTCCCTTGGTAGTCAGCAAAGAGTTTGGTAAATCCAGAAGAAGATTCAACATTCTTGATATCTGAGTTGACATATATTAATAAAAAAAATGTATCCCCAAGGAAATAGCCTGTCTCGTGGTTAAACATTTAGTGACTCCAATTTTTCCTCTCTATTATATCTCCCCTACTATTTGCAGAAAATGCTGACTTGGCACTGGCATCTGAATTTGCACATTGTAATACTCATTAAACAACAGTAATGTGTAGTAATCCCTTTACCATAGACTTTCTAAATCCTTCATTCCCAC
Source organism: Donacobius atricapilla (assembly GCA_013397315.1). Lineage (NCBI taxonomy): Eukaryota > Metazoa > Chordata > Aves > Passeriformes > Mimidae > Donacobius > Donacobius atricapilla. The sequence goes on from WBMY01005669.1 coordinate 1,745,360, forward strand.
AAGCTCCTGGAAGGCCAATGCTGTAAAGCTAGGATATGCTTCTTACTTGAAGAATTTGAAACATTAAAAAAGATGCACAGCACACTATGCAAAACAGCCCAGAAATTATTGCAAAACTATTTTATTTTCTGTCTTGTACAATAAAGCATGACAGAAAGAAAAAATCCCAGAAAAAATGGAATAATGGAGAGTAAAATAATCTGTGGGGTTTGTGTCCTTCATGAGCTATTTTTAATGGGCTAGACAATGAAGTCATTATTTCTGATATTGAAATTACGATTTTACACAATCAGGTGAATGCTATTAAACAAGGACCTAAATAAAGGGACTTGGTCATTCCCTCTGTGGAGAAAAGAAAATATAAAATACTTGTTTATCCCTTATAAATTTCCACCGGATTGGCAATTCAGTAGGAAGCTGCATGTGTGCCACAGAAATGACTTATTCTTTGCTTCAACACATAAACTGAAAAGTCAAGGAAGTAAGATGAAAATTTGAGGGGAAAAATCATCAAAAAATTAATAAAATGAGGTTTGGATGCAAAAAACATGAAAATTTTCATTCAGTTGGAATTGATAGGTTTCTTTTTATTTCCAGATACAGAAGAATTAAAAATAAATATAACAAAATAAAGAAAAGGGGAAAAACGCATGCATAAAAAACTAGTTCTTGGAGCCATTAAAAACACCACGAAAAGCATGCAGCAGCATTTGTCACCTCTCTCCAGAATAAGCTGACTAAAGCCTCATCTGGGACCAATTTCCCCTTGTCATGAAACTTGGAAGAAAGACTGGAGCTCAAGTTTCCCTCCTCTAGATTCCCAGCCTATGAAGTCCCCTTCTTCACAGTGAATATTTGTTTAAAATAATAGTTAAATAACTAATGAAGCAGAATTTGACTGTTCAGTTGGAAAAGTCTCCTTAGAAGAAAGATATTCAAACTCCCTTTCAAAATCAGGTGGGGTTCTGGGGTCTTCAACATGTTGGGCCAGTATCCTAATCACCAGGATTATGAGAGCTGGAATTACTTCAGCAGATGCTCCTTTTGAATCCAATTCAAAAAAAAAAAAAATTTGAAACATTGTGCTCGGAGAATGCTGAAACTAATCTTTTTTGACATTGCCAACACTTTTTTCTTGTTTGGTGTTTTTTTCTTTCTTTGCTTGCCTTTCTTCAGTCCGAGCTGTTCTTTCAGTTTGACCTAAATTTGCCATTGGTTTCAAGTAGAATTGTGACTGTTTAATTCAGAAACAGAAAGTGGCTAAGCCAGAGTCAGGGCTGGTCTCAGAGTACCTGTGCCTCTCAGCCCAAACATCCTTTAGTCCTTTACTCTCCATACCAATCTCCTACCCTGCTAGAGCTTCAGATCTTTATCAGCTTTCAGACATATGCCTCTATCAGAAATTTGATTTTATCTTACACTTAGGAGGTCGAGAAAAAACAGTCTAGTCTAAGGCTAACCTTTAGGCAAATTTCCCATGGAATTCTGTAAAAGCTTGTACATGTATCCTTGAGTCCCTTGTGTATGAACTCCCTTAACTGTCTACCTGAAGCTATCTCATTAAGTGAGTAAATAAGGTTGTATTCTAGCTCTAATATCAGAAGAAACCTCTGTGAGTCTGAGACAATGCTGAGAGTCAGGATCTGCTGTCAGGGAAAGGGGCCGTACAGCATCCAGCCCATCAGAGAGGACCTGCATGAAAGACCCAACCCTCTCAAATGAACATAGCAAGAGTGATTTCTGCCTAGCTCTTTTTGGTGCATCATCCTGATCTTTTTCAGCACTCTTTTCTACATGTGCTTTCTGGTTTGTTCCTGTTTTTTGAACATCCTGGGACATGAATATCTGTGTGCACTATGATGTGAACATCAAAAGCATGGAAGAATCCTCACTCTCTGTATCTACAGCTGACAATGTAGTTGGGATAGCAGATTCCAAGTCTGTAAACTACCTGGGCAAAACCAATTAACCATCTGCAGCAGTTTAATGGTAAGCACAGTCAAAAAGCTTTGACTTCCCCTGACTTTTTTTCAGCTCAGCTCTAACAAAGGAACACCAGGAGTTCTAACAAGGCTATTATTTATTTTTATGGGTCAGGCTGGACCTCCTGGAAACTGGTGGATGTACAATCACCCCTCAATGGAGAGAACTTAAAAAACAGTATTCTGTGGAACTGTTTATTCAAACATCAGAGACCTTCTCATTAACTCTGCACTGACAAATTATTCAGATATTTGTCCAGGAATCGAGACTTTTAGACTTGTTTTAGTGGAGTTATCTATCTTTGAGAAACAGGAAAAGTACAGGAGAACACATGGCATAAGTGACATGAGAAAGGTTACCCACAAATGTAAGCATGAGCATGATAACAAAACAGAAAAAGCAGTGTGATACGCGGACAGATAGTGCCAGGGAACAGGTTTACTATGCTGGAGAACACACACTATAAATTGGCCGAAAGGAATGAGTCGAAGTGACCCTGAGTATGAAAGAAACTAGCTCTGAGTCAAAGCAATGCAAGACAATAGAGATATTGTGCATCCAAAAGGCAGAGAGGAAAAGAAAGGACAAGACATGCATATCAGTATCAGAACAAAAAGTTAAAATTTGGAGCCTGGTCATGGTTGTAGGCTCTCTCACAGGAAATCCATCAAGTGTGACACTCAGGCCAATCCAGGGCACAGAGGGATGTGCAGTCTGCCAAGAGGACAGGTACACAATGTGGACCTCAAGTAACAAAGGAACTGTGAAGGGGCAGCAAAGATCTGCTGTTCATTCTTCATGCTGGAACAAGTAATACTGACAAAAATAAAACCAAATAAAACTGATACTATAGACCAGCCTCCCAGAAGAAGGAACATGCTGCAGGAATATGGAGATACAGAGCCTGGGTTTAAGAAAACATCTGCAGATATGTTTTTGTCATTGCTGTTTGTAACACAGGAAGTGATTCAGTGATGATGGTAGTGTCATCACTCTCAAAATCCTGGAGAAGATGCTGTGGAGGCAGGGGTAAGTAACACTGGTGATCCTGGAGTCTTTTGAAATTGATGGCAATGATTTTGCAAGAAGATCATGACACATGAGACACTTGTCTGCCGTTTAGGCAAGTAAGTATCCCTTAGTCTAAACCATGTTCTCCCAGTAGCCAATAGCAAAAAGATGCACTTACAAAGGATTTATCTCATCTGTCTGGGTTCCCATTGTAATACGGAATGACTTGCCTTCTCAGAGAGACCTCTCTGTCAGATATAGCGAGAACTAAATGGTTTAAATTTAGACAACAAATGCCAACACAAAATTTTATTGATATATGTATATATATATGGATGGATTTTGATTAGATTTAGATATAGATTTTACTTTGGTTTGAGACTGTAAATAACAGTGTCAGAGAAGCTACTTTCTAACAGACTAAATGCTTCTAGAAGAAAACATCATCATCTGCATGCAGTGTTACTTGGCCTGCATAGATGTAGGATGTAAATATTTTTGTTTTCGATTACTAAAGTCAGAGGGGAAAAGGAATGAGAAAAACACTTTGAAATATTGAGATTTCAATGCTTTAGTTGTTATAAGATCTGACCTTTCAAGTGCTAAAAATGTGAAATTTGAGATTATTTTTGCTACTAATAGTATGTAGGTTTACATGTCGCATTTGAAGCTCTCAACACACTTACAGAGAATGTTAAGTATTGCCAATAAGTATTTTCAAACAAAATCCTGAAAAAGAGGCAATTCAGGTTGAAGTCATCTGCTGTAATTCAGATGCCTACCATTTGGAATTTGAATCCAATGTACTTACACTACGTTCTTTCTATGTTTGTTAATAGATCCCTTGTCCCAAGGGCAATTCATCTTTGCTAAGACAGGCATTTATAATAGGTCAGAAGAATGGCTTTCCACCTATTTTTGTCCTTTCAATATCAATCAAGTCTTAGGTAATTGTCTCCGACAATTATATATATTAGATGTATAACTTTTCAATATTCAAAATGAAGGAAGAGAGTCCTACTCTAAATATCCCAGAAAGAGTCAGATCTCTCAAGTATATGGTCTCCCCATCCCCATGAGATCAGAAAGTGATGTTGAAGCAGAGCTGCAAATCGAGTCCAGCATAACATTTTCTGTGCTGTGCTGCCTCCTGTTCCCATCCCTCTGTTTACAACCACAAGCAAGATCAAGTCCAATTTATGTAGCTATTTGTATGCAAATTAGAGGATATTTTAAGATGCATTCAGCTCCATGTAGGAGGCAGGCAGCATTTAAAAATGTGGTTTTTCCCAGGATGATAGTGAAGTTTTCAGTTCCTATTTTGTTCATCCTGCATTTGTTGGCAGGATGTTGTTTCTGATGCTGATTTATAAGAATTTTAAAGCCCAGTGTGTCATACACTTCCTTGCACCCAACAGAGACTCTGTCTAAGTTTCCTCTCTTTCTCTGAGCTCAGCATCTTAGCCTCTCCACCCTCCTTGCTGGGTCCAGATGCCTCCTCTCTCCCCCGTCACAAGTCTCAAGAGCCTGCTCCAAACTGGGCACATATCCAATTCCTTTGCACCCCACCTTCTCCCATCACTGCCTTATAGGCTCACTTACTTTATCTCACTGCCCATTATCATTTCTGTATTTCCAGGTCTCCTATCTGCCACCTATGACAATGGCTATGCTGCATCAATCTTAGCTTTATTTCTGCTTGATCTTGACTCTTTCTATGTGTATTTTGACTTCCAGTATCACTATTTCCTGCCCCACACATCTTTGCTCTTTCCTATCCCTCCCCACATATCTCCCTCACAGGATAATTATTTTCTTGGTTCTTCTGATGTTTCTGCCCTCATATTCAGCCACTCATTGAATTTTAGAAGACTTAGTTATAAACATGAGAAAGTGGATGTTTCTTTTCCAAAATCCAAATGTAAGAAAGAAACGTTTTTATCACACCAGAGTGAATCTAAAGTAACTTCAGTGGAGGTTACTGAAGTCAGTGGAGCTACACTAGCAGGAAATAAAAGTATGATTGTTGCATACATCCCAGATACTTGCCTCAGCCCTCTAAAACCTTAAAACTCCATGCATAAAATAAATCAGCTTGTGTCAGGAAATGGTTCAGGGCAATAGAATTTATCATCTCCCAGTATTGTTGGAGCAGGATCCTGGCATGATTCCAATACAGAATAGCACTCTCTCAATATAGTTCTCTCCTGAGCACAAGTCAGGAACCATGCTCAGTTTGAATGCTGACATCTGGTTTGGAAGCTAGAAGGTTTAATTGGTTTAAATGGTCAAAGGCCATTCCACACCAGCTGGCCTCTGTGCCAGAAAACTGTCACAAACACAGAGATCTGATGTTCTTAAAGCTGTATCCTTACAGACACTCCACTGTTTCACACTAAGGTCCTATCTCTATTGGACAGACCTTAGTAAACCATTCCACTCTGAAGCAAATAGTTATCTTGGTAAGCACATCTCAATGCAGAATAATCTACCCTGAGGTCTAGATCCAGCCTGGACTACAGCTAGCCCACACCTCTTCAGCCAAAGAGCATTTTGAAGCACTCAATGGTCAGTGATAAAGACAGGCTAGATATGAGTGAAGGGATATTCTCCAGCTGGGTAGGGCAAAAGTCAGGGACTGGCTCCTCCTAACCATGCAGAGGAAAGTACAGGACCCTTGGATACCAGCTATGAGGTCTCTTCCCCCTGCTACCACACTCTACCTCCTTTCACAGAGATTTCAAGTTCTTCTCACTTTTGACATAGCCATCCTCTATCCTTCTGCAACATCCCTCTAGTCATACAATCAGAAGCAGGAGTCCTATGACAGGTCTCCACTGGCCAAAGGCATTGTCTGCCAGTTTTTTGCCAGTCATACTGACTTCCTAATTACTGCAGGTAAACAAAAATTATCTCCCAAAGGTGAAATTTTTATACATCAGTTGCTGTAGGCCATTATTTACTCATTGTATTTACTTTCACATATTTGCATGTTGTCTTTGAGACCATAATGGCTGAAAATAGACAAATTATGCATGTTTTGTTTTGCACGACAGACTTTAATTTTCTGGTAGACTGAAGGACCAATCTTACACCAGTCAATAACATACATGCTCTTATTTAACTATTTCCACCAAGAAAGAGTTTATCTCAGTAGTTAACAAGCACTCAGCAAACTGTCCTAAGACAAAGCTAAGGACAAGTTAATGGTGTAATAAATCAGTCATTACATTAAATGATCAGTTTCCACTGTACAGTATTATTGCTTTATTGACCCCTACTTAAAGATTTATCACAGTAGTATTTTATTGTGGTTATAGGACACATGGTTGTAATACTATAGGGTGTAGTTTAGCTTATGCTTCTGTTCCACTTTTAATTTCATTTAGTGCTTGCTACGGACAAAGAGCCAAAACTGTTGGAAGCACAACATATGAGGACAGGGAAGGTCACTTTTGCAAAATGGAAGCAGGACAGTAGGCACTGGGGAAGTGAAGGAACCAGAGGGATGCTTCTTGTTTGACTCTGGGCTGTAAAGCAAATACAGGACTAATGAGGCTGTAGACAAGGACTGCTTCTACAGTTTTCCCTGTGCAACAAGTACTATCCCCAGCTCCCCAACCAGGCTATTTCCTCTTCCTGTCTCCACCAATCAAGGGTTACTGTTTACTCCTATCTGACTGCAGATCCACTTTAATTATTATTTCCTTAAGTGTTTCCATCAAACTGGAGCCAGGTTCCAAGAAAAGTACTGTGCCAGTTCTTCTGGAAAGAAATTGGCTGTCACTACAAAGATGTCACATGCGTCTGTCCTGGAAAATATGAGACAGATCATAAACTAAAGCAAGAGTGGCAAAGAAGAGAATAAGACCGTAAAGCCAGGCACCATCTTGGCAAAAGTGAGGATGTCCTCACCTGCAGTAGGAGAGAATTTATTTCTTTATTACCCTTTTTAGGACCCTTTTCTATGTCAGATGGCCACCCCACCTTAGAACAGCAAAGGCCATATGTAATTTAATTGTGCAGATGTGGCCAAAGTACTTGAATCCTCCTCTACCTTAAAAAAAAGTTTTAAAAATATTAAAAATTTAAGTTAATCCATAGGAGAAATTAGGAGCTCACAGAAAACATCATAGTTGGGTAGTTGGGGAAGTGGTCAGTATACTGGGAGGCAGGACTTCCTCTCAGAAATCTTAACCAGCTGGGAAAACAGTGAGGCAGGAACCTTATGGGGAGGAATAAGCCCATGCAACAAAACACACTAGGGATCCCTCAGCTGGAAAACAGTTTGCAAAGAAGGACAAGGAGATCTTTTTGGACACCATGTTGACCACTAATGTCTCTTTGTGTAAAGGAAAGCCAACATCTTGGGCTACATTGGGAGGCTGGCCAGTATATCTCAGAAGGAGGTCTTTTTCCTCTCGTCAGCCCGAGCAAGACACATCTGGAGTGTTGGGTCCACTTCTGGGCCTCTCAGTGCAAGGGAGACATGAGCATGCTGAAGTGAGCACAGCAGAGGTGACCAGCCTGGTTGAGGGCTGGAGCACATGGCATACAGGGAGAAACTCTGAGACTTGGGACTACTTGCCTTCAGGAAAAAGAGGTTATTGCTGTCTACAACTATCTCGTGGGAGAGCACAGAAATCTTTGAAGCTGGTCCTTGGAACTGGTCCTGCTTTGAGCAGGAGGTTGAACTAGAGGCAGATGTCTCTTCAACCTGAGTGATTCTTTTTTTATGTGACACTGCTATATGAAGGCAAAGACAGAAAGAAAACCTGGGTGTGCAGAGACACTCCTATCCACATGGTGGAAGAAGTAATCTTCCCCTCAGCTTATTTTCTTTCCTCTACAATGCCAGACCTGTGGGAAGGAAGATGAGTTGATAAACAAGAGTTGATGAGCAAGTTCATAAACTTAGTTTCTGTGAAGGGCATTGAGAGGGCAGAGAGAGGGAAGCTGCCCCTTTGTTTTCCCTCAAGAATAATGTGGAAAAGTTAGGAGGATATTCTGAAACAACCAGTTCTAGAGGGAGCACTGTTAGCAGATAAAGAAACACGGTCTCAAGGCCTGTAGAAAGGCATGAAGCTCCCCTGACTTTTCAGCAAGCATTTTTGGTCAAAGATCATTCTAGAGACCGAAAAAAACAGGGAGGGAGGGTGAGGAAGAAGAGAAACAAAATGCTGTTTTCCAGCTGGTGAAAATATGTGGGGCAAATTTGTCAACAAAAGTTGCTCAGTTCCTTCACAGGTATTTTGCTTTCTTGTGACATCATTTGGAAAAGACCATTTAGAAAAAGATGACATCCTGGAACACCCTATTGTAGCCACATGCCAAATGTGCTGATGCCTGTTTCTTATCTGCTGTAAACAAAAATATTTAATGACCAACTCCACTAAGTGGTACAAAGGAATGAAGGATAACATATTGATGGGAGGCAGGCAGTAAAAGTGGCATTTTGGACATCAACACAGTTACATAGTATCTCTATAAGAGCATATATAAAGACAATTTTTCTATTTACAGAGGTTTTTTAGTTCTTTCGTGCTAATCAGGATCCTCAATTGAGTGGTCAAAAACATAACTGAAATACATGCAGACACTATTTTAAACATTCTTTTAAACTGGCTCTGTCTGGTAACAAAATGCACCCAGCCACTGAGAAAAACATTCTGGTGGTTCAGCCTGTGCTGAACACCGAATTTCTCATTCTTTGCTGATAGGCCTACCCAAATGAGACATTTAAAGTTAGCTTGAGGTGTGTCTAAATGATCAAAATCACAGCAAGAGATGTTGTGAAATACAGCCCCACTCAGCTCCATACATAAGGGATTACCCTTTAAAAGACACATTGGTGGCAAACAGATGTTATCTCCACATGCCCTCCACCTCTGGATTTCACTAATCTATGAGTTCAGAGCTTCAGATCACAGCCAGAGCCAAAATATAGAGAGACATCAAATCAAGTTATCACAGCAAGATTTTTGGCATTATTAACATTTCATGGTACTCAGGAAGTGAGACATAAACATTCAGTAAAGAAACTGGAAAAATGAAACTAATTTTCTTTCTTTATCAATACTTCATCCATTATTGTCATCTTTACAACTTTTTCTCTGACATACTTTAGTCCTGTCTAGAGGTAAGGGAAACAGAACGGCCAAAATATTAGGATACTTTATGTGAAATATCAGTCTTACAAAGAGCGTTGGTGTATTTTGAGTATGTGGATCCAATGCACACGAAATATATTAAACTGTTACTTTTTCTAGCCATTCTATATTTGCAAGAACATTTTCCTTAAAAATGGTTTCTGATTGCCTTAATTAGCTTCAAGGATACATAAAGAAATGGCAGCTACTACAAGGAAAGGGTTCACATAATGTCAAACAAAATAGTCCTAATCCTACATAGAAGCAAACAGGAGATATATGTGGGGTGTTCTCAAAGGACCCTCCAATACCCTCCAAATTCATGGAGTAGTACTGGTCAGAAAATTGGGCCAGTTATTGGATTGTTTTCAACTTCCTTTGAAAGACCCTTTAAAAAATACCTTTTTCATAAGCAAAACCTTCAGGAATCTCAAGCACAGGGAATTCTTTAAAAGAAATTCCCATGTTTTCCATGGGGAATCATACTTTTCCATTAAAATAATTTAAAATTAATAAAATAAACAATCACAATTGTTTATTGGAAGTGCCAATAATTTCCACAGGAAAAAAAATTGCAAGATTTTTTAAAATTTTTCTGAATTGCTGTTACATTGCATCCAATTTTCAAACCCTGTATATTTTCAAACTCTCTAGATTTGGGACTGGTGTCTTATCTCCGGATCTCAAAAGCAGACATCCCAGGTGCAGACCTGCTGCCTTACACTCTTTCTAAGCAGCAAGACCCCAGAATCCAGCCATCTGAAACAGCTGGATTACATACAGTCAGCAAGACTTCCCCTTAATCCTTGAGGGCATGGAAAAGGAAGTAAACACATATTTTGTGAATGTGATCTTTGCCAGTGCACAGGCACACACTTTACTATTCACAGGCACAAAGATTATGGTCCCTGGATCCTGGTCCCCACGCCAGCCTGTGGGCAGCAGTGTCCTGTGACTTTGCTCCTGACAATGAACAATGAAAAGTAAAACCTTGTTCTGCCCGGCTGACAGGCAGGGTAGAGCATGATCGCTGTCAGTGGTTGCTGGCTCAGCTCCCACGCTCACGGGCCCAGTCAGGGTCGATGGCTGTTGCGTTAATATTTTGCATATTGGCTATAAATACTACACTACTGATTGTCCATGACACTTGGAGCTGCGCTGTGCTAAATCGGTGTGCTCAGCTGGACAAAACACGTCACATTCATTCTGCCTATAAGACAGATACAAAAAGAAAAGGAAAAAAGTCTGGAAACTATATCTCGTATTTCTTGTTTTATATTGTACTGTAAGTGCCCATGTGAAAAAACATAGAACCTTGAACATATGCAGTTTATTATTCACATCTGACTGCTTTTCTTGAATTCTGGTCACTAATTCATCTTCCTTGGGAGCACCTCTTAATGTTTTAAACACTACTCAGCTTTCAACAAATGCTTTAAGAACAAGATTTCCATTTCCCCCTTCAAATGCAGGCTTTATTCCATATAATTACACTTTCCTGGGGTCTGCAATGAGTCATATTTAGTTCTGGAACAGTGCAAGATATTAAATTCAATACAGTACAACTCATTCAGGCTGCAAATTCGAGCTCCATTCCTTCAGAAAACTAAGAACCACAACTAGAACATACATAAGTGTTTTTATTTCTTTCTTTTCTCTGTGCTATATTTTAGGTATAAGCTAATGAACCAAAAAGATAAAAAATAAGTTTCTAATCTATATGGAAAAGCTGGCATCATTTAAATAGTTACTAGAAAACTTAAGTCACTGAAGCCTACTTGGCTGGATACCTGGTACCAGGCAAGTCTGCTCAGATTCATACTTTGCATTGCAAAATTCCACAGTAGCCAAAAAGAGAAGAGAACAAAAAACCAGTCATTATGTCACTGTGTAATTTTATAGTACAATCACTCTTGTTGCCCCATTTCCAAAGCAGTCCAATGGAGCTATGAAAGGAGGGGAGAGGGACAATATGAATCATCAGAGAATTAAACAGCTGCCATATAAAGGCTAATCCCAGTAGACTATGTGAAGCATATGACAAAGGTTTGCATAATCCTAAATATTATGGAACAGATTAAATAAGCCATGAGACTTATTATTTCTCATAAAATAAGAGCTGTAAAGTTCCCTGCGAATTTATCCGGAGCAATTTTAAAAGCAAGCAGAAGGAAACACTTTCTACAGCACAGAGTAGCATCCTGGCATTCACTGACAGGCTGTGGAAAGAGACACCACAGGAAAAAGGATTTAGAAAGTAATTGGCTGAGTGTACATCAGATAGGTGGCATGTCTGTATAATCATCTGCATGCAACTCTCATCTCCAAAACCCCAAAGCAGCTGATTTCTGTGAGCTGAGTATAGCAAATTCAAGGTCACTCTTTTCACATCCTTATCCTGTCACCCTTTCCCCCAGCATCTGTCACAGGTCATGATTAGAGGCAGAAAGAGAGATTTCTAGGCTGACCCAAATAGCAACATTTAAGACTCAGAATGTATATTTGGTTGATCGATGATAAAATTTTTTTGATGTCAAGTGTCTGAACACAGAGGGGAGGATAACCCAGGAACTATTCTGGAAGGGAATGGAAAAGGGAAAGTGAGCTTTTAAGCTCCTTTCTGTCAATTCACTCGGGGACAGCTTGACTGCATAAGGAGGGTACTGGAGATTTATATTTGTGGACCTGCATCCCTTTCATAGAACACAGGATACAGATATGCACAGAGTATACATATGAGGCATTCCTTTGGGATGAGCTAAACAGCAGACACTGACTTAGACTACCTAGAAAAAATTATCATATATTTTATCTCACCATCCTGTAAAAACGTATAAAATGAAGCAGCTACTGGAGAGGTGGGAGGGAAGGGCAGGGTTTTACTGCCAGCTTACAATCCAGACAGCCACCAGCAGAAAACACAGCAAGCTGCAGGTTTGAAAACAGCTAGTTCTGCTGGCTGAGCTGCCAAGAGGACTCCTGCCTCCTCCACTAAAATGACAAAGTTATTCCATGCTTTTCCCTGCTCCTACCTCCCAGAATAATTTGACAGGGCCCATGTGTGCTGTAAAGTCGATAAAGCAGGTGGACTGGTGAGGTCAGGTGCCAGACAGAGGTATACACAAACCGAGTTGGTTGATGGCTCCAATTGCTCCTCGTTTTCCCAAAAGTCAGTGGAGGCCAGTTAAAATAAGGCTGACATGATGGTGAAAGAGTGATTACCCTGTTTTCTGCCAGCATCCCTAGAAACGCAGCTCATAAAACATACTGAATCATATGAAAGTCTTCAAGGATTCAACAAGAGCCTGGAAAATTAATCTTTTCTCCATTGGCATCTTCTTTTTTGCTAAAATGATGAAATCATACTCCTTGAGTTCTTCTGAAAGTTAAAGACTTTTATTCAAAGAGGACCTGACTCTGCAATCCAGTCATGTTGAGTAATATTTCAAGGGGATTTTGCTGTGACAGCTTGAACAAAAATATACAGTTTTCCTATGAATCAGACCAGCAGAACGGGTCTTTAGCTTTTGTCACTGCTGTTGCAATTTTCAAGCTGGCAATCAGGGGCAATATGAAGTGTCAAGTGAAATATTTTGTATCCCTTATTCAACAGTATTCTAGAAACCACATGCCATGCCAGTTTAGGAGACCCATTTCTTAGAGTAAGAAAAGGGTTACAATAATAAACTTCACTTCCACCCTAAAAAAAAGTAAATGCATGGCACTCCACTGCTAGAATGTAGAAGGAAAAATCTGTGAGGTTGTATGGCATAAAGCTGCCAGAATTATTCTTTTCAAAATCTATCCTATACTGTTATCACCTCTGCAATTCTGCACCTCCAAAACCCAGAAAAAATAAAAGCAGTTTTGTAAACAGCTTCTCTTTGCAAGTCAGGTAGAGATGTAATCTGATGTTCCCTAATAGACTGTTTAAGAAATGTTGTCTCAAGTAGGAAAGCTTTCCCCTTAGCTCTTTTTAAAGACTAAAAAACATTGCACTGTAAAAGCAGAAATAACCTTAACATAGCTGTTCTGAATGTAGGTCATTTCTTTTAAAAGCATCCCATAAACCACACTACCTTTTCCTGTAGCACTCCAAGGATGCACCTCAGGGCCCACCTCATGTGGAAGGGAACCATGAAGATTTTGGTTGGTTTTAATCAGGGCAGTGGTGGTGGCAGTAGGGGCATCATGCTTGGGTTGCCCAGGGACAAAATGCCGAGTTCCGAGAGAGAACTCCTGCAAGGTAGGGGACAGAGCTGCTGCTCTGCTTGATTCTCCAGGGAAAGCCAAGTTTATGTCTGCTCACCCCAGCCCCACAAGGGGAAAATAGGAAGTCCAAAGCACAGCACAGCAATAGGAACAATTTTTCAGGCAACATATTTCCTTATAGGCTCTGCAGCCTCTGTCTTTGTCTTCTTCAATGTCCTTCATGTTTGTGGCTATAAAATTCCTCATCATGAGGTTTATAATGTAAGACAGATTTTCCTACAAAATGTAGAAATGCCACTGTTCACCTCATAAATATGTGAAACAACTGATATGTTATAGCGCCATCCATGCCTCATCAAGCATTAATGCATTCCTTGTAAACACATATTCTTTATTTAGTTAGGACAATAACAGTGCCACGTGCCAGATTCACTATTAAATCCTGGTTATTCTATTTGTAATGGGCTGTAGCAGATGTTTTATCCTTGAAGAATATCCTTCATTCCATTTTCGGTGCTAAACACCACAAAAATCCTACATTATTGATCTGTACCAGTTTTCCCTCATTGCCTTTCAAATTACCACACAGAAAGCACTTCGCTGAAGACACTTGAAGAGCTGTTGATAGGTGAGTGATTTATATCCTGGCACAAGAATGATTGAGAATCACATCAATGATTTAAAATGTAGCCAGTGACAGAAGGTGGGAGGGTGGGAGAGGGGGAGAGAGGGAGAGGAAAAGAAGGGAAAAAACCTCATAAATTACTGACACATCATCATAAGTCTCCCTCAGACTACAAACATCTCACACTTAGCAGCCTGAAAAAGGGCTGTTTCAAGAGCTGGGTGTGCCACCTCTGCTCAGCCAGGTGCCCTCAAGTCAAGGGTGGGCTGTGGCCAAGGCGAGGCTTGAAGAAGCACAAGTGCAGAGATAGGTTTAAGGGCCACCCCAACCCTTCATGCAAATGCCGTCTTAGCCACAGGAGGTCTTCATTAAAGCAACAGGAAACACAATTTCTACCCAGTAGTCCTGTGAATTTGTTTCATTGGTTGTCAGAGCTGAGGGTGGGCCATGGGCTCTCTGCAACTGCCTCCTTTTTTTGCCTTGCTTTGCACACTGTGAAGTGAGACCAGGAGAAACCAAATAAACTGCAGTTCATTTAGTTTCATTTTATCTGGTTCTTTTAAGAATAGTGGCATCATATTTATCCAGAAACTACTGTGTGTAGCTCAGCCAGGGGTCTAATAAACATATGTCCTTTCCAAAGAGCCTACCAACAGGACAGATAAACCAACCCGCAACTTTAGATCTGGCACAACCTTCTAACCTGTCCACATGAAATGCTGTGCAGCTTGGCTTAGAGCACAGTTTGTGTCCAGTCTGCTTTCTAGAAAGCTGGTCTGCAGCTGAAAGCAGAAGTTTATAAAATCATGTCTCCAGTACACATAAAGCCACCAAATCCATCAACACGTGCCACCCTGTCTGTAGGTGCCTGTGTTGTACATCACCCGGTGGGTGAGACAGAGACAGAATGTGCCATCAGGCAGGGAAGAGGTCTTTTTCTCTGCTTTTAATAGGTTTCATTGAATAAAGCTTCATCTGCAATTGGGAAGCTGAAATATGAATAAAAATAACTCCTCTCACAAATCAAGCAAATAGATATTTCCCTGAATATTATTAGTGGGATTCGACTCAGCAGAATAAATCCACAATAAATATAATCAGAGATACACAGAGAATTTCTGTTGATAAATTGCACTGTAATTTTGTTTAATGTTTTCTTATAAAATTGTGGGTTTCTACCTGCAGTAGTTTGATTAAGGGGTGTATGTATATTTACTAGCAGCAGTGTTGCATTTCATGTCTAGACAGCTTTGTGGACATCATCAGGTGAGATGTTTCTCCTTCATTTGCTTTTATGATTCAGAAAAAAATGTGTTTTCTATTGGTGCTTTCAGACAAGATGCTAATTGATTTTCAGTTCGCTCTTGTCATTTTCTGATTTTTGTTTGATTGTACAGAGTTAAACAACATCATTTGTTTTACTCTGGGTGATTTATAGGTAAAAATTTTATTGGCCTTGTTTTTCAAACCTATTTTCTGCTGAATATGCTGTGCTGATTTTACTACTGATTTGTATTAGACAAGTTCATATTTCACATGGAAACTATATGTGCTGAGTCACATATCCATGATACTTAGAAGAATTATACACTACACAGGGTAATTGTATCCTATGTAATATGCAGTAATGCATATGGCAAGGTGCAGTGTTGCATGTTGTAATATTGTAAAGGGTTAAAGTTCGTAAGCAGGCAGAAACACCAAAAGATGTAATGGTTTCACATTCACGGAATTTTGTTTGTTAAATTTAGTGTAGTGGTCTAAATATTTTTCTACTGTGGGATAGGATTAGAAGGAAGGCAAAACGTGCTTAACTTAAAGATAGAAACAGTTAGATTTATTAACACACACTAAAGGGAGAACAAAAAAAAAACCATGGAACCTTTCAAAAGCACTCCCCTCCCCCCCCCACACTAACAGTTTACTTTTCCACAAACAACGTAGAGAGACAGAACTCAGAACTCTAGGTCAGTACCACTTATAAAATAATCTTTCGTTCAGTCTTTAAGAGAGACAAGACCCTCCTGATTTTTGTTCTGGTAACTTTCCACAAAAGACACAGTCTGTTTGTGGCTTCTAACTCCCGCAAAAGCAGCCTGCCTGGGAACCTACACTTGTGGCCTCCCAATCACGTAGCCTTTCCCATGACTACATATGGTCTGTGGACTTACACATGGGGTTTCACCTTTTTCACCCAGTGTTACTGGGAAAACAAGTTCTCAGTTCTCAGCTAAGGGGCAGGATCTGGAGGGTCACAGCTGCAGTTTGGAAATTCATTTAGGCACAGCTTAGTCTCAGTCACCTCATATATGCACCTCACACCACTGCCAAGCCAATTTTGCCTCATGTTGCTTGTCAGCCTGTGCCATCCTTCCCACTCCATGTAGAAATGGCCTCATCTATGCTTACTCTAAAAAAGTTTTAACTTTCTCTGTCTTCTTTCTAACCATAAATCGGCTTCCTACCTTCCCACTAATCACAGCATCTCCAGTTTTGAGGTGCTGCTGACAAAATAACTTGAGATGAGACATCTATCTCATTTTAAAGGAATAAGACAAACCAGCAAAAGATTCTGAGTTTTTGTTCATAAAGTACCCACAGTGGCTTCTGGCTTGTTTTTTCTTTCCTCTGTAACAACACATTTTATTGTGGCAATTTAACAAATTAATTTAAGGGTTTACCTTAATAAAGGATAACAAAAATTTGGGGGCAGCTGAACTTGTGCTGATTCGATTCCTGTTCAATGAAGCTTCAAAATAAAGGCTTGGTTTCAGGATTGGTCCTGATGTATGGAGCAGTTGGTAAGGATTTTTAGCTTTGTTTTGACTCAACTGCTTGAGCCTAAACATATTTCAACTGAAAAAGAAAGTTCTGTGTCCTGCTTTTAGGGAAAAAGGGGATTTATGATTGTGAAATTACATCTGCTAATGCACAGAAAATCCTATGGAACCTTAATAGTGGTGATTTTGAGCCATTGTGAGTTTAGAAAAATTATTAGAATATCCTTTATTGAGGTAAACCCTTAAATTAATTTGTTAAATTGCCACAATAAAATGTGTTGTTACAGAGGAAAGAAAAAACAAGCCAGAAGCCACTGTGGGTACTTCATGAACAAAAACCACTGAGAAACCTTAGAATAAACCATCTATTCAGCAAATGAAATTCAGGAAATCAGTTGTACCAAAATCTGCTTTATGGTGTTAGGTGCTGAAATTATGGCCCTGTTAAAGTCCATTATTGCTTTGCCATTAACCTCAAGTGAGCTGGGATTTTATCTTCTTGGCCTTCCTACTGGAGAAAGAGCCTTGCTGGAGGAATTAGGGCCAAAGAAATGCCACCACAAAAACAATACAGGAAAGTGATATGTAAGCAGAGCTGCTTCAGGTGATAACTCAGACTACCAGTCTACATAGGTTTGGGTGCTGACAAGTGCACAAATGTCAGGGAAAACAAAAGCTCAGTTTTGCTCTGAAATTTTCATCAGATCTCAACAGCACCTCAGTATGGAAAACAAGGCTAATATTTTCTTAATACAAGACCAGAGGCTCTCACTTTCTGCTAAAGTAGAAGAGAATGGGAATTTCTATCTTGTTGGCATATTGAGGCATACAGGGATATTTGTGTTTTGTGAAGTGGACCAGCTGTTGGAGAAAAAACACTGGTTTAAGTATGGCATTGGATCTCTTTGGCCAACACAGACAAAAGGTTGTTCAGCTTTCCAATTCTTTCAGTTGATCTAATTGGGGACCAGTCTAAAAAATGAGCTGAACACCATTGTCTTCTACCCATCTGAATGCTGGAAGATATGATAATCGTTATCAAGATACTATAAACTTTAGGAAGTTCTGTTAGGACAAAATATGCCTAAAAATCATTACAGGCAGAGGTGGGGAAAGTTCAGCAACTCATATTTCCAGTTCTGTGCTCAGTTCCACTGTCCAGACTTCCTCTAGTCAACATAAATGGTCTCCGAGTGGTGGTGTTTACAGCCCAGATGTGTTCAGAAGAATTGCAAATCTGAAAAAAAAAAGTATAAAGTGCCAACTTTTGTTGCAAGGGAACCTTTGTCATTTACAATTTTTTTTTCCAATTTGGAGAAAGGAAGGAGAGAGGCATAGTCATCATAAACTGGGAAATAAATTGAGAGCAACACCCAAATTAAGTCACTAGGGCACACCAAGTGTGTCTGAGAGAGGAGAACCCTGGGCCAAAGAAAGATACAGTCTTGCAGAGCTTCACCTTGAAAAAAGTGTCTGGAGAGATCAGCGTAGTAACAAAAACAAACACACATGCTGTATAAGGGATGTTGGGTATGAGGGCATCTCAAATATGTGTCTAAAGGGCACAGGAAGTGCAAAATGAAGAAAAAATGTTCTGTTAGCTGTGGTTTTTCTTTAAACATTAATGCATCTCAAAACCAACATTTCTTACAGTTTCTTCCAGTTGTTAGCAGTGGATGCCAGGAATGCAAATGAGCAGCTGCCCTTCCCAGCCCCTATGTTGGATTTTACATAGTTGAGGAATCTTTAGACCTTAAAGCATATTTATTCTTTGATTTCTTTTGCTAAAACAGGCTGCAGCCTGAGTAAACACTTAGGAGGGCACAGATCCAAGTGGTTTAGTCTACATAGGCAGCTTTTTGTTTCTCCAGCCTTCATTCAGACTTACAGCTGAGCAGTTAGAAGAAGTGGGTGCACCCTGGAGAATCGCTTTCAACCCACGCAAACAAAGCTGAAATCTGTGAAGTTTCCTTCCCACATCCAGATTCAACTGGTTCAATTGTCAATATATATCTCAGATGATACCAGAATGACAAAGGACCACTTTGTCTTTGACCATCTCAGATAAGTAACTTGCTATACTGCTCCTCACCTGTAACATTGGCTTGAGGTCATACAACCCCAAATCACACTAATAATTCCTGTCTGTTGATAATCCCCTGCCCCAACTCTGGAGCAAGCTGAGAGAAACCATAAATACTGAAGTACACCTAAGTACATGGCCCACATTTTATGGATAGTCCCTATTTGTACTGCAGACAACATTGTAATGGAGATGAATCAAATATAAACAAGATAACTAATTTTCAGGTTCTTGATTTCAGTAATTTAAATCATTTTAGTGACATTTTACTGTTTGGTTTTCTGCAAAACAGTTCTGTATTTGCAGAGCTTTCTTTTAGGCAGCACTGCTGTAGCTCCCTACAGTCCATGGGAGGTCTGAATAATTGCATTTTTCATTGGGATAAACCTCCTATTTTAGCTTTATTGAGAGTGTAAATAGAAATCACAAGCGAAATTTTGCCCAGACTGAGACCATGTATGCCTATATTTAGATAGATGAATGAATTACACTTGCAGTGAATCCACTTGTTTTGTTTTAGTTGTATGGCACATCACAGACAGAAGCTACTCAGAAGTTTCAAGGAAGAGCCAGTGGTGAGGAGTTCATGAGTGGTGTAAAGCTGAACTGTAAACCTGGAAGTGTATTCTACCTCTCCCTGAACAACGCACAGCCCTAGTCAGCCTGCAAATACTAAAGACAAATATATTGGCACTGTCTAAAGAAAGGTGAAGCAGTGAAGAGTCCTACTGCACAGGTATCTTTAGGTTCTCAATTTGTATGTCAATATGCATGCCTAAACATATACCTCTCTTATTTCAGTTTTGGGAGCCTGTAATGGGCTAAAATTCAAAAACCGGGTGGAAATACCAAAATATGTAATGGTTATCACATTCGCCTAATTTTCATTTTAGTGGAATAGGATTAAAAGAAAAGCAAAACAGGTTCAATTTAAAAATAGAAACAGTTAGATTTATTAACATACAGTAAAGGTAAACAAACAAAAACCAACCACGAAACCCTCTCAAAAACAACCC
>WBMY01005669.1:1765769-1782415 GCA_013397315.1 Donacobius atricapilla
ATGTTACCTCATGGCTGAGTCCGTGGAAAGAGGGTGGGTCTCCCAAGATTCCTGTTTTTAAGCGGTGTCCCAAGGGGGTGTACACTTTTTACCTGATTGGCCAGCTTAGCTGTCAGTTCCAAAACGGATCAACAATTGGTTTTTCCTACCATTTATGCTAAACCAATACAGAGCCTAAGCTTAGTATTATTACACAGAAGTTTGGAGATAACAGAGAACAATGGAAAGAGGTAATTTACATATCATTTAATAAATTAATATGTATCATATTTACATGTGCACTACCTACATTAAAATATGGGTTTAGGACTTTTTTCGATCCAAACTAGCTTGAAATAATAAAAAGGTCTGCATTTTAAATGTTTTATACAGAAAATTTTGTTTCGTATAATTCTATTCATTCTCTTTATGGAGGCATATCAGGTTATCTTTTTAGCTTACACAGTAGGTTGATAAACTTTTAAGCATGGTTTAATAAGATAACAAGAAAGCCTAATACTGGAAACACTGTAGGATAGGGAAGGAAAAGAAGGCCATATTTCAAAAGGCCTTTGTATATTATTTGTGTAATAGATTTTCAGTTGAAGTAAACTAATCCTTACTATCACCATTATAATGACTATATTTTCCTAAGGCTTTGTTTCCAAAGCAAAAGCCTCAAAACAAAGTCTACTCTGTCATTTTCCCCTGTTTGCCATGAATAATGTTAAAGCCACAAACAGTTGATCACAGGATCTTATAGAGCAAAATGGTTGTGGCAAATGTGTCTCTAACCTAGAATATGTGTCCATGAAATATATAGCAGAGGGACAGTCCTCCTATTCTAAGCTTGAATCTATATTAAGGCAGAAAATCAGATTTTTTTTCATTAAATTCTTCCTAGTAGGTTATGCCTTTTGATAGACCACTATTATCTCCTTTTACACTACAATGGATCTGCACTACATTAGGAGATATCCAATGTTTAGCATAGGTTATAAGCTTGCACTCTTTAGCACAACTTTCTAGTAACAATTTCAGCCAATTTTCCTCCAGGGCAATTAGGCTTAGGTCACAGTGACTGACTTTTATTTTGTCTCAGTAGCTATATCTGCAGTGCATTTAAAGCAGAGGGTCCAAGGCCTGCGTAGATTTTCCATAATATCCTGTGCTCACATGGGAAAACGAAGAATTGGAATTTACCTTTGCATTGGCTTGAACAGGACCAAGAGGACCTGCGGAATACCAAAGTGAGACAGGGAATAAAAAAGGAAAAAAACCCAACAAAACCAGGCCTTATCTCTCTGCGAGACCCTGGCCTTGAGGAAAGCAGCATAGGTGCAGCCAGTCTCGGTACCGCCTTTTCCTCAGTGTATTAATACAATTGAATTGTACAGCTGTACTGTTGCAATGCAGCATGGACACACAGGAAGCACTGGCTGGGATGCCAAAGCACTGCAGGTGGCTGGGAGCATTCAGCAGGGTGCTCTGCACCAGGGCACTCACAGCTCCTGGGCTGGAGCTGGGGCTCTACTTATTAAGTCTGGACAGACCAAGCCAGTACCTGTCTGCTCTGACATAGATGCAGGCCAGGAGTGGCAGCTGCTTGAACTCCTTGCTCAGTCACTGACTGGGAGGCAGAGAAGCCTTTGAAATCATAAGTTAATGCCAGAACTGCTAGCAACAGCTTTTAAAATTCTTGCCAAAAGTATGCTTTTTTTATATGCTTGGGGATACACATTAAACAGAAGGGAGGGGAACAAAAAGGACGTGAAAAAATGAAAGAAGAGGTATCATCTTTTACCTTCAAGACACAGTGGAAGTGATTATTCTCGGGTTGTTCAGCAGCCCAGGATTGCATCACTTAAACAAAACTGTTTCAAAATCAATATAAACTGTGGAAAACTCTCATATGAACATTGTTAGATTTTTTTAAATTATTATTAGATGAAACAGGGCAGACAGATACCAATTAAAACATGAAGAGAGCAAGAACTACTAAACACAACTTCTAGTGTTTTATTTTTTTATTTTATTTTTGCTCTGGTAACGTTGGGCTCCATTTTGAAAAGGTGTTATAGTAAATAAAATGTTGTTAGTAAACCTGTCAGCTCTGTAGAAACAGTTTTTTCCTTCTGGTGAAAACCGGTTTGTTTTTTCTCCTGTATAGAATTTAACAGCAGAAGAAAGGTATAAACCTGCATTCTATTTGTTATTTAAAAAAAAAATCTTTTTTTTCCAAAAAAATAACATTTGATAATATTGTCTTGTTGAGAAAGTACCAAGTTAGGACACAAGTTAAAACCTCTTCTGTTGTCTGCTGTGTTCCTGTGAAACAAGATGCATCATCTCTTCATTCCCCAGTTTTCTCTGTAGCCAAATTTACAAAGCGTTTGGAAAAATATTGATGTAATACCTGCATTTTGTCCTTACCTAAGAGAATCAGGTTGGACAAATGTCACTGGTGTAAAAATTTGTCTGTCATGTATTTGAAGGAAAAAGATCACTGCTGATATGCAAATAAGTACAGTTATCTTTTGAATCTCAGCAGAGATCCTGACAGGTGGGGAAACCAAGCAAACATTTGTTTTCAAATGAAACTTGAAAACTAATGAAAAAAAATCCTGGATCACTCCAGTGCTATTTATACTATTGCTTCTCACAGTAAAAGCATATTTTGGGCCATAGGACATGGTGAATTTTACTTACCTGATGTTGTAATAGGCAGGGAACCCCAAAATATTTCATGAATGCACAGAGCAGTACAATATGCTCCCACACATCTTAGCTGAGGAAGCTAAAAGTGTACTGTTGTTCTCCACTGTGTTCTTTATTTTGCCTATATTTAGCATCAGCATTTCTCATTTCTGTAAAGGTGAGTAAAAACACATTTCTAGCTGGACCTTAGGCCTCAAAGACTTTTAAAAAAGCTTCTGCACCCTGATCCAGACTAAATTCACAGTGTGATTCTGGAATACAGCAGAGCTAGCCCAAGTGGCTGCTGCACAGCCAGTTCTGATTCTCCCCATCCAAGGCACACAGTCCATCCCACTTCCCTGGGCTGGCACATCTCTAGGCAAATGGACCTAAACTAGCAGGAAAATATTCCTCTTGTTATTTTAGTAGTTACTCCGCTTCCAGATGAACTCCCTGAACCATCATGCCACAAGATCATCAATTTTCTGTGCTGGTCTCAGAGCACAGTGGGATGGAAAGGTGGGAAAAAATAGGCTCTCTCCCCATGGCAGCAGCTGCCAGTACAGTTCATCAGCACACCAGTAACTGCACCCTGTGTCCAGCCACCACACGTGCCCCTTAACCCTGCTCTGGGGCAGCCTCCTCCTCGGCTACAGCACAAGAAAGGGAGGGAGGGAGGCAGGGAGGAACTTCATCTCCCAAGGGCTCTCTTCATTGCACCAGCAGATGTGGTTTTGAAATGATGGGGTCAGAAATCTTTGTGCAGCACTGCTGAGTATTCATAATTGAGGATTTTTCTCTGATTTTCTTTTCTTTTCCCTGGAAAATGTATTGCTGAGTACTAGATTGTCCTCTATGACTTGAAATTATTAATATGTGCAGGCCTTTAAGATATATAGCTGCTTTTTGCTGTTGAAAAGAGCTGTTCTATGAAGTAGTTCATTTATACTCACAAAGCCTAAATATCTGAAACAAAAATTTCTAAATCATCCAACCTATTTTTTATTTTTTTTTCTTTCAAGCTCTTCCCCCTTCCCTATAAATTTTCACCTGTTCATCCTGATTAAGGCTCAGAAAAGCCTCACAGATTCTCTTTCAGACATGCTTCCTTGTGCATCTGGCTCTGAACCAACATTAGCAGTAAGTAGTGTCTCCTTGTTCTCCTACCCCTTGAACCAGTTGCTGGAAGCAACTGCTCATGAAGGGACCAGAAGGAGCATGAGCTACAGTTTGGATGCACCAGAGCCCCTGCGTGGCTACAACCTTCCCCACATCTCAGAGAATACAAATGTTCTGGGTCCTGAATCCCCAGACAATTTTTTAGCAGGAGCCACTCCCACTGGGAGAAATCTGAAAAGAAAAATCCAGGAGCAAGGACTTAAAGAAATGCATTCATCCCTTGTTTAAAAAAAGATGAAGTGCTGCAGGGAAACATTGGTCTCCAGTGGGCACTTCCAAGCTGTGGCAAGTTTTCTTTGTACTTAGGTAGTTGGCAACAGATCATCTACTGCTGTAATAATGTGATTCTGAAGTATGATCCCTGATGCTGGCTTGGAGTTCATGGAAGAAAACCTTTTCTTAGTTATCATTAACACTCTCCATATGTCTTAGAGACAGATGAGAACTACCTTTAGAGGGGCAGGTCTCCTGACAAGACAGTGATACTTGCTATTTGTTGTGCTGCTGCTGCTGAGACTGTTCATATTAAAGCTGGCCACCATCAAATTCAGGGAAAGAATTATTTTCATATAGTTGGGGCTAGTTGTTCCAAAATCAGTGACGTATTTTAATCATATTTGAAGCCCCTACTGCTTACAATTAGACTGGAAATTCATTGAGAAAATACTTAGCTAGCATGGCAGACCAGACTTCTATCTCTGATGTGAATTATTTTACATTTCCTTACACAGGTGTCATCCTCAAGACGATGGAGTGAAGAAGAATGGTCCTCTTTGTAAAAGCTGAAGAACAGGAAGTTGGGACAAATAGAAGTTTTGCCCAGGTTCCTGTCAGGGGCACAGATACACGCAGTGAAGGGAAGCTTCGCACAATTGTATAAAGGACTGAAAGGCTATAAACACTAGGTAATCAGGTTTTCATTTTTATGGCTCTACACATCTATCCATTCCTTGGACACAGGACTTCATTATTTAAAGAAAGATGCTGGACAAAATCATAAAGCTACAACTGCTTTTCAGTTGCCTCAAAATTCCCTGACTGATATTCAAACCAAAATGATATAAAAACAAAAGTAAAAAAAAAAACAAACCCACAAACCCAAACAACAAAACCAAACCAAACAAAAAAAAAAACCAAACAAACAAACAAACAAACAAAAAACCAGAAATGAGACTTTTAAAAAAGTGTTGCTAGAAATGAAGTGTAGCCTTAGATGAGCCCATGAAGTGCTGAATTATGATGTTTGATCAGCTAGACTTGTGTTAGAGAGCGTTAATAAATACAAATAGTCAAAGTCACAAAAACATGAGGGTGGATATCTCTTCTGATCAGCCTCAGAACTGCTTTAACGTAATATTGAGAAGGAAACTGTGGAAAGGGAGGCACATCAGGCCGAAACACTTCTGGCCAGCTTTCAGGCCTCATCCTCTGAATATCGGCATTGATATGGCTCACTGTCAGCACTTGGTGTGCTGCACTGGCAGGTAAAGAGAAGGGAATCAGGAATCCAGCAATATCCTGATCTACAAGGAAGTTGATGCTAATCCACAAGAAATGAATTTTCCCACTCAGAAGGGTGAATGCCTGTGGTGTTGGTTAACCTTCTCCTTGAAAGCTAAAGCACACCTTTGCCTACCTCTCACACAAGTTTCTGAGCAAGTAAAAATTAAGATTCATGTGAGTAAAAGTTCCTCCTTATATTAATTTTTTCTCCTGAGCACTGCTGGTCAGTTTAAACTGCACCATCTGTGTCTGTATGTACACAAGACATTTCCAGACAAATTTCCTTCAGCTTTCCATCCTTCAGGTTTTCTGGGATTATAGTGTGGCCTGAGCAGAGGGGAGGGAGAGCATGCAGTTATACCACCAGAGAGATGCCTTAGCTCAGTCTACTGACATGTATTTCTCTCTTTCTCCATCTCTTCTGTCACTTCAGTGACACAAGTAATACACACCTCTATACCATCCATGCACTTGACGTGTCACTCTACACCAGTTTAAAGCCTACCATGGGCCATTCCTACCATGGGTCAGATATTTAACAGTGCTCAGTAGTGACAGTAAGTCCTGAAAAGCTACACCATAACAAATTGCAAGTTTGACTTGGCAAGTAGTGTCTTGGTTTATTGCTTAATGACAAAGCTTGTCCTAAAACTAGACAAGGAATGATTTTTGGTTTGGTGTATTTCAGTGGAGAATGTCTCAGAGTACTGAGTGGCTACTACTGTGGGTTTTGAAAATACTGCCACGACAACACACTTGGACATAAGGGATTATCTTAGGTTCTTTTCCCCCACATCCACTTTATCATTGTTTGTAATTTCTCTGGCAGATGAGCTGAAAATCAAAATCTTACTCTCAGAGAGAATATACTGTACGTCTGTTTCTGAGTTCAGAAATTATTGGAATCATATAGTTTGTGGATCTACAAAGACATTCCCTTGTTCTAATAAAGAGTAATGTCAGTTCTGTCCTGCTCCTGCTACACATAGTTATAGTACTGGTGTTTATATTTCTCTTATTTCTTTTGAAAATCATTGCACTTCACCTTGATCATCAAATTGATGTGACACACAACACCATGTAGCTGCTTAATTATGCATGTGAGTATTCATTTTATCAAAACTACGCCTTTCATGAGCAATTCTCTAATAAGGAAATGACTCCTGTGTAGTTTTTTTTGTGAGACACATCGCTGCATGGCTTTGCAGACAGACACACCACAGTGTTACAACATTTACATGAGAGCATGCTGCAGCCTGCCATTACATGCAATGAGAAAAAAGAAAAGTACTGCTATTATGTCATGCTGACATTGTCTACTGTAAAATTTGTAGATAGCCAGATTTCCCCAACAAAGCACAAGGCTTACCTTCTCAAAACCAGCCTCATCATGGAGACCAGAACAGAGGAAAACCCTTGGAAGAACTTCCAACCATTACAAAGCTACTGTTATTTGTCTGCAGCTTTGCTGCTTTCAATGTCACACCTCTGCAATGGGATTAGAGGGAAAAGCTTTCTCTTTATCAGGGTCAAGAGGAATTACTTCTCCAGTGCAATGACCTTCAGTCCAGACTGAAGTCAACTGACCTTCATACCAAAAATCATCCCAGATGACACTCCTGGTGGTTTCAGCATGCAGCTAATTACTGAGTACTCCCTTTACTCCAGAAGTTGGCTCTATGGATATGGCAGGATACTGCACTGCCAGAGTCTGTACTCTAGGCACTGTGAGGAGAGAGTGAGTCATTCTGTCCAATTGGCTCTCTACAGCTTTCAACATTATCTGATCAAAATATAAAGAAAAACCTCTTGTGATTTTCCTATAACTTTTGTAGACTGAAGGATTACTTGTCAGCTACCTCTGTCTCCTTCAATTTCTGTATTAGATAAGTCTATTCTCTTGGACAAGGAATGTTATGCTTCTTAAACTATGCTTCTGCAAAGAAGACCTAAATGATTTGCTTCTTTGGCTCATTAGCTTGTCCTTGCACTTGAGAAAGGACAGTGCTGCTTATGAGTTGAATGCCCACTTCAGCTGATGAAAAATGGCAAAGAGATTAACATGGCTTTATCTCCATTCTGTCCACACTTCATATTAAATTTCCTTGCAGATTAAGAATTATGTGAAATGCTTAAATCACTGCAGAACATTTTTTGTGTTGTCCTGTGGATAGTAAGAAATAAGACTGCAAAAGGCAGATGGACAGAACAAAGAGCTAGAATATGGCAAAGATAGGCAGGACAATGACACAGTGATGAGCAAAGCAGCAGGACAAGAGCCTGTGTATCAGTTTGAGAAGTAAGTTACAGAGATGTAAAAAATCATGTCATTTTCCCACAGACAAATGTCTGAGAACCAGATTAAGGACATTTTCCAAAACAATGATAGGCTTATTTTAGTAAAGTATGACATAAATCAGTTTTCCCATGTCTTTTATCTGCTTTTCCATGCACAATGACAGCACATGAAAGAAATTCCTCATATGAAGTGAGTCCCAATGTTCAGCATGTCCTAGTTGTGGACCTCCATTTCTTCTCAAAGCCAGGCCCCGTCCCATGCTGACAAGATATGTTGGGACTTTGCCTGCCAAGGACTTACATTTAGCCTTTAAATCCCTGTAATTTTATGTGTTACCCCAAATGCCTTATATTTAATAGCTGCAACCTTTTTTTTTTTCCTTCTTTTTTTTTTTTTTTTTTTGAGTAGTTAGACTAGCTGTGCATTCATCCCCATTTGGATGGAATTTAATTACCTAAGTTTTGTACATCAATATATATGTCACTCTTTTAAAAAAAGGCAGCTTTCCCATCCTAACATTCAGTTAAATCTGTCTTTAGTTACTTCTGAGTTTGAATTTTTGATACCTTTGATGTCCATAGTTTTAGGAAATTTACATATCAGATGGATTATCTCCGTTTTTCTTGGCCTTTGTGTAGAATCCTTTCCTATTAAATACAGAAAATCAGGATTCAGTACTATCCTTATTACTTAGACTATGACAGCTGATTAGAAACATGATTGCCCTTTCCTTTTATTCCTCTAAATAAGAAAATCTGTCCAGTTGCTAGAATGGATTTATAGTGATTCATAATGGACTAATCATTCACAACCAATTCAACCCTACCAATTAGCCATATTACACCAGGGATTAATTTGTCTTGCGACATTTAGGGCACAGGTTGCACTTACCAAGGGTGCATGTGGGTACACATTAACTCCATAATCATTCTGTTATTAGCTCAAAGTCTTTCTCAAAGTTAAAATCCACCAGTACCCATAATCACCTGCCTAGAAAGCCATCATAAGAAATATTCTCTGGGAAGGTGCTGCCTTGAGTATTTTACATAATAGCTGCCCTGGTATTTTATAACACAAAATGTCCTTAGCCATAAAATATTGTCATTTTCAAATACTTCTGTGCATCAAATCAGAAAGTGTGGAGTGTTTCTACAAGACTGCACCCTTAAAGCTTTGATCCTGAAAATGCTTGACTTTGATGACGCTTGAATGTGGCTATTGCTCATTTTCTAAGGTTGAGCATATTCATGTCCACTGATCACTCCTTAACTCCTGGGCATCTTGAATCAGGAACATTGCCTAGAGACGAGCATACCCCTAGGAATAAATTTTTATTGATGTGCTTCCATGCACAGTGTATAAAGAACCAACAATGTATGTATATCTCCTCATTTAATGAAAATAAATCCATCCTGTGTCCTCAGTGAGATTAGTTTATCACCAGTACATCACAGTAAAATGAGTCACAAGTCAGCTAAGGCCAGAACTGCCTCCTCAGGCCTCACCTCTGTGTCCCATGCTGGTTTCTACCCACAGGAAGCACAGCCTATAACAGCATTCCATGAGGACTGACTTAGAGGAGGACATGATTACAAGTTCAGATCTATGTGTTTCATATATTTCAGGCAAATTCCATCCTGTTTTTATAGGTTCATGCTGGGATGGAGCTCAAACAGGGAGGTTTGAATTAAACTACTGTGGCAGCAGCCAACCCAATGAGTACGGGACTTGAAAGGACCAGGGCTGTAAAAAATATTAGTCACATATCATTATTAAATAGTGTTTCAGAAGAGCATACCTTGTGTTCATTCTTGCTAATTCAGCAAAATAGAAGAATAACTGTAGTTTGTTATTCTTCTCATGGGCATTTACCATTTCTGAGCAACACTAAAATAGGAGAGGATTGGGACTGCAGCACGTGAGCAGCAGAGCATGAAATACACAGGTTCAGACAATCACAGCATTTTCATTCACACAAGAAATATTTCTGTCTACCCAAAACAACTCTTGAAATCAGCAGCCAGGGTCACAAAAATAATGTCGTGCAACTGGGTTCTTTGTTTAAGAGAGAAAAAAGCCACACGCCATAACCTCCAGTATGGCACTGCACATACACACACATACAGTCTTGCAATGCCAGTTTTATGGACAATGCCAGCTCTGCACCTGCCTTGCAGCTGGAGAGCGGGGCCAGGGGTTTCAAAGACATATTTTGCATGCACTCACACACACACACAGAAATAACAAAGGTATGGCTCAGAAATAACCCTCTGAGCTCTTGGGACATGGCTAATTCATCCCACTGCTCAATAGCCGGAGAGTCCTGCCGTGGTGTTGGGCGGGGGTGATGCCACAATCTTGGGAAGGCCTCATCCCATTCCAAAATCTCTTCAGCTTCCCTGCAACTGGAAACATCCCTGCTGCTGCCCCCCGCACCCATGAGCATCCTCCACTTCATCCCTCGCCCCAGACAGCTCCCCCAGCCGCGGCGCTGCCGGGGCCCTCCAATCAGCAGATATCCATGGCAACCGCTCTCCGGCACCAGGAGCAGACGGCTGAGCTGGATTGAAAATCTCCTTCTGCTCCTGCCTCCATCACGTGCGACGGACGGGCAGGCGAGCGGTTTCCCTGCTCCCCCGGAGTAGGAAATGCGTCCCTGCCTCCCTTTGTTTCCTTCTCCCAGGCCATCGCCCTCGCCTCGCCGCTGATGCTCACTTAACCAAGACGCTGTCGGCTGCCGCTTCTCTCACACCCTCCCGAAATTAGCACTCAGTGGGCGAGCCCCGCAAATTGATGACAAATACAGAGCCTCTGGCCATGCCAAGGCTTTTGTTGCACTGCCCTCAGAAACCAGGCAAGCGCGTAATAAATGTGTTCTTGTAACACAGTCAAATTGGGGGAACCAAATAACTGTTATCGTTATAAAGCGTTTGTTGATGCCGCAGATTTTTAGGCAAGATAACAGACTGCACATGGCTTTGCCTCTCCTTGACAGCGGATTCCAGGAACTGATTTGCATGCCATGGCCCCGTGGCTCGGGAGCTGAGCCCTCCGAGGATTTGCAGCAAACCTGCGGGCTGTGGACTGCTCAGCAAGCGCGCGCAGACACAACCCTTCCTACTGAGTTCTGTTGATCCGAGGTATCAACAGCCCTGGGCCAAGCCAGGCTGCCAAAAATTTTGGACTCTGTTTGGGGAGTGTTTCCATTCTCATTTGTAAGCTAATATTTTTTGATTTCCAGCTAAATCTGACTTGCAGTTTGGCTTTGCAGTCCTTGAATTAAACTTTTTTTCACTCTGTTGCACTTGTGCCAGATCCTTGGAAAGAAGAAAGAAAAGGAATGTGATGGGCACAGCACCAGCACAATCCTGTCCCACCTCTGCTGCACCAGTTCAGAGGCTGATTCTAAACCTCTGTGCTGTTTCCAGGTTGTCTCTGAGTGTTTTATTACCTGAAAAGGAGGCTGAGAGACAGGCATCTTGCCTTATTTTTCTCACAGAGAGACCAGTGCCAAATGTCTCTGGATCAACATTCACATGAATCTGCCTTCCCTTTGGCTGATGCTGACTAACCTCTGTTACAGCTCTGCAATCTTACAAAGGTCTTTCAGGATTAGTCACTGAATACACAGTCCATTAAAATGCCTTAGAATATACCTATGAACGATCTGTGATAAATTTAAGAAAAAAGCTGAAATTCATAACTATTTAAATATTAAAAATTTGGGTTTTCCACCGAACACACAGAAAATTAAGAGAATCTGTAACATGAAGAATCTCTTTATATCCTCTTTTTAACATCCAATTTTGAATGATGGCAGAGGGTGTGTTCCTGTTAGCTGGGATGCCTGAATGGTTTGGGGCACAGACCTGTTTCAGGTGACTGATTGACCTAACTGGCTAAGACAGCACCAACACGTTCTTCAGCTGCACTGTGAAAATAGCAGCCTACAGCAACATCAGAAACCTGTGTTTTCCCTAGACAGATGCAGTGGAGAGGCCACATATGTAGCATATTAATTCATAGAGATGACATATACAGGCTCTTTGTCTCATCCTTCTAAAAAGGTTATTAACTGTCTTTCTTACATCTAAGGGGAGAGATTGGCCAGAGCTGTCATATGTTCCTGTCAGATTTTTCATACCAGCACTGCAAATTAGGGCTTTGGGGAATTAGCAAAAAATAAAGAGAGGTGGTACAGAGCCAGGTGGAGAAAAATGTTGGATGTTGTATTTGCATAGGGTTTAACACAAGCAGAATCAGAGTGAATTCATTCCTGTTGCAGAGGGCTGGCTTGAGACCCATGAAATACCCCATTAACCCCTGATGGCTCCACAGCTAAGGTGGAGATAGGTCCTTTGTATAGACAAAATACTTCCCTTAAAGAATACCAGTCTGGCTTGGATGTCCACGGTGTTACCAACTGACTCCAAAAAGATGCAATGCAGCGTCAGAAAATACCATCCCACAAAAACTGTAAGACACAGCTATCACTAGAACCTGGAAGGGAAGATAAATATATCATAGCAATTTTCTCCAAGGCAGGAGCAGCCAGGAATACAAGGGCTATAGAAGTGATGAATTTCTGCAGTAGAAGTCCAGTTACAAGAATCCTCTGCTTTGGTGTGATTTGTTCACTCCATATGTTTACAAACAGGTCTTATCCTTGCCTGTTATGATATTGTACAGGCCATATCTTGTCATAAGCCTGGGTATCTCAGAGGCTGCCCCAATGTACAATGCCTTAAAGAAAGAGAGGGGGAGGAGGACCACACTGGTTCCAGCCTAGAGTGACCCATGCAGTGCTGTGGTCAAAAGAAGCTGGCTAAAAACCTGAGCAAACAGTAAATATCATTAACTGCCTGCATTTGAAGTTCAAAGCACAGAACTACCACAGGAAAGTTTATTTCCAGCCTCACCCAAACTTCGCTTTCTTTGTTTAGATGGTTCAGGGCAGCTGGAGGCAAAACCTAATTATTTCATTGCTCCAAAAAGTCCCATGAACACCTCTTGCCCCATACATACAATAGAACAATAATACTTATAATAGCAGCAATGGAAGGCTCATGCAAAATAATTCAAGATCCATCCCTTCCCAGTTAAAAAAAAAAAGGAATCCAAATACGTAAGTGTAAACTACAAAAAAGCACTATGAGAGTTTCCAGGATCTGACTTTCTCAAAAATCTACTGTGCATCAGTAGAAGGTTTTGCTCACTAGGAGAGAGATAACAAGGTTTGTTCATGCAGATAGCAAGTTGACTTTAACTATTTTACTCACATAGTTTCCAAGGTATTTCTATTTTCTTTAAAAAGAACTTTCTCTACCCAGAACTGGGCTAATTCTGCTTGATTATTCAGCGAAGTCACCATAATTCTTTTTTATGATGCCAGTCTGTCATCATCTCAATAATTGCCATGTCACAAATTCAACATCATAACTTTACGGTGAGATGAAACAAGAGGAAACAAGCAGTGGGGTTAAAAATACTTGGTGAAACAAGCCTTTGAAAGCAGCTTCTAAATGCCTTTGAAAGTAGCCACAGAGACTTGACAGAAAAAGATAAAAGCACTTGAAAGGTAGGCAGATGTAGGCAATGACACAAGTCAAAGTGGCCCCCAGTGTGAAAACTCTCCTACACAAGACAAATGAGAGCATTTGGGTCACAAAACGGTCACGTCTGTGTGAAGGGTGGAACATATGGAAATTTTTGCTGTTAATTAGGGTGTGCCTATGGCAAGGCCACTGCAGCTGGACTTGCTTCAATTCAGAAATGTTCAGCTCAGCATAATGGTCTGGTTGGAATTCAGAAAAGAAATACCAGGGTTGTGGTAGGATTTTTTTTTTTTCTTTCTGACAAATGCCAGAACAGACTGTGTAGAAATCAGGAGAAATAATGGTTCAAGGAATGGAAGAATGCCCAGAGTCTGAGCTGGGAAGGCACTGCCCCAGGTGAGACATCCTGTTTTGGGATGCTAGCTAGGACCGAGGTCGCATGCCTTTCCATTCTGCTAAGGGTCAGTTTCTGCCCTTCACAAATGAAGATAGTGATGTTTAATGGCCTCTGTAAAGTTCACTGGTTTGGGATGAAGGGGATCTGGACTTTGTTCTTGTCACTTCCATCACTGGTTGAGTGATGCTGGGCCAGTTCCTCTGCTCTACCCCAGGTTCCTCAGCTTAAACGGGGCCAATAATACCGACCTCCTCTATAAAGAGTTTTCCAGTCCACAAAAATCTGGATGTTATTAAGATGGTTGGCAATCACATTATGAGAATGGGATTCATTTTTTCAAATTCAGATGTATAAAATATTTTAACTCTTTCCTAGCAACCCCAAGACAATTCTACAGTCACTTTAGAAATTAACATTCTCTATGGTGTTTGTACACAACATTTATGAGACTTGATCCAATCACCAAACATAAATGCAGTCCAGAATATGAACTACATTTAGATTTGCCTTTTGAAGGAACTGTTGAATACTCAGTAATTGAAATCTTGAACAGTGAAGAGAAACACAAAGAAATGTGTAATGGAACCAGTTTTTCAATGCTTATTTTCATTACCAATGATTTAGTAATAAATCTGATAAATACTTCTGATTCCTAAATAAATCAAAGCCATCCAATATATCTTTTAAGGTGATGGCTGTTTCTCCAGTGATATGGGACTTTTTGTCACTTTGCTGCTCTTTGAGCTGAACTTCAACAAAAATTCATACATACAACTCTATGCTGGCATAGAGTTCTTTGGATATCCAAAGACATGGACTTTGATTAAGGTCAGTGGTGAACTACAGCACTGTGTCCTCGCTGGGCCTCATACAAGTATGAACCTGTGTTTCAGGTGACCAACCTTGTCACAGCACCCATGAGGTGTCTTATGGGCCTGACACAGCATGGCACTCTGATGCTCGGGGGAAAACCTCAACTTTATTTAATATAGTCTCTCAGTGCTAATAAAAAACATAGGAACTGATAGAGGATTTTAAATAAGCCTTTAAAATTATACTTTATCACCTGGGCATGAATAGATTCAAATTAGCATTTTGAATGAGATAAATCGCTGTAGATCCAAGCAGGTAATCAATCACACTTTATCTAGGCCTTTCCAGGGGTAGAGAGGGTGAATGAAACTGCAGTATTGAAAAGAAAAAGGACACAACACACCAGCCATGCTCCCTGCCCACTCCAGAATAAAGACAAGGAGATTTTAGAGTCTCTACTGCAAGGACATGCCCCTTTTCGTGAGCAAGCTTTATGGAAAAAAAAAAAAAAAAAAAGGCTCACGCCTTTCATTTCTTCTGCACAATCTGAGAAACAGAGCAAACAAGACCAGCCAGTTGTGTTCCAGACACTATTCTTATGGTCTGTTTCCCTTTGACATTTTCTGCTACCCCTTTTCTGTTTCAACAGCATGTACTCACTAGTTCATTTTACAGCCTCTGCTGCCCTATACATAGACCTGCTGATTACATCAGCTTCATTGTGGTTCAAGAGCAGCTCAAATGTGAAAGAGAGCCCTCATTTAGTTCCACAGTAATCTTGTAAATGCTGCAGAAAGGCACCTCTAATTTCCCGAAGGACACATTGACCTACAGACGCTGGGGGATGCCATGATTTTCCATCATTGTTTCAGGGGTTGAGAACTTGTAAGGGGTTTTTTTTTGTTGGTTTTGTTGTGTTGGCTCTTTTTTCTGGAGCGATTAAACAATGGAAATCTACATCACATGAGGTCTTCCAAATACAGCTGATGAGAACAGATGTATTTATCTCCCTCTGTACTTTTCTGAGACCACCACAGATACAAAGAGTAGAGGTTATTAAGTCTGATGTCCCAGCTGTATTAGCCTTTCTATACTGCAACTGAAAACACAGAGTTGAATTTATTGACTAGGGTTACATCACTGAACACAGGTATCCAGAAAAAGAATCCTCAGTGAACTGGGGGAAGAGACGGTGTTGAAGAAAAATGTATTTTGGTTTTTCTTCAATTAAGAACTTGGAAAAAAATATTTGAAAATATATAGCAGCAATGAGATGTTCTCCACTATATATTTATTTGCAGTCCAGTGTGTCAGAAAGTTGTGAAATTATTCATGGGCTTTTTCTCTGAGATAAGTCAGTGGAGAAAGATAATATCTCCTCTCAGCTACTTTCTCCTAGGCTTGCGATAGCCTCTGATGTTGACTGGCTTACTTATATGGCTAGAAAGATCAAATAGAAGACATAAGTTGGATGCTTTATTCAAAATTTCCCAAAATATACACAAAACCCCTCAATAATTTGAAGGGTCATTTTTTTTTCATATATGGGAAGACTATCTACAATGAGACATTATTCCTTATTTATGTTCATTGCTACCCTTACAGAGGACTTTATTTATTTGTTTGTTTGTTTCCACAGAAATTTAATGATAGTCATCTACTCTTGACTTTTTCCACCTCTGTTGTTCCACACAGTACATGAAGGACAGCAGTCTTTCCAGAGCTGCTTCTGTTGCAATCACAGTTATGTTGCAAGCAACAAATTTTATCTTTTCTGTCACTCTCCCTTCAGGGTAGGTCACGTGCACCCTGATTTTTCAGCTTTCTGATGCTTCACAGTTCCAATGTTTTCATAGTTTTTTAGTTTCTTTCTCACACACGGGTGTTATAAATAGAAGCAACGTTTTTGTTAGACAAAGTTAGTTTACATTCTTTCTCTTGAAGGAATGGACAGCTGATGGACAGTTGTCTTGACCAATGGGACGGGAGAGGTGTCAACCTTCTCCTTCAATCCCTGGTCTGTGTAGAAACACTATAAAAATGGATGCTGTCAGATGTTGTAATTTATAGTTCATGCCTTTTCACCAGACAGTGTACATGTGTGTGTGATTGTGTGTCTGTATTGGTTTAGCATAAATGGTAGGAAAAACCAATTGTTAATCTATTTTGGAACTAACAGCTAAGCTGGCCAATCAGGTAAAAGGTGTACACCCCCTGGGACACC
>WBMY01005669.1:1782777-1823743 GCA_013397315.1 Donacobius atricapilla
AAAATCCACAAGCCCTTATGTAGTCATATAAAAAGCTACATTTTGGGAAGCTCACATGATGCAGTGTCGGGCGGGCTGCGTTAGTGGAGCTGGAAGCCACAAACAAACTGTGTCTCTTGTAAAAAGTTACCAGAAGAATCAAGAGGGACTTGTCTCTCTCAAAAGACTGAATGAAAGACTATTTTATTAAGTGATGCTGACTTAAGAGTTCTGATGTTTTTTCCCTTTGCATTGTTTTTCGTGAAAAAGTAGATTGTTGCTAGGGAGGAAGAGGGGTTGTTTTTGAGAGGGTTTCGTAGTTGGTTTTTGTTTGT
The DNA here is from genome assembly GCA_013397315.1 of Donacobius atricapilla. Taxonomy (NCBI): domain Eukaryota; kingdom Metazoa; phylum Chordata; class Aves; order Passeriformes; family Mimidae; genus Donacobius; species Donacobius atricapilla. Next base: position 1,783,092 of record WBMY01005669.1, read on the forward strand.
TTACCTTTACTGTATGTTAATAAATCTAACTGTTTCTATTTTTGAATTGAACCTGTTTTGCTTTTCTTTTAATCCTATTCCACTAAAATGAAAATTAAGCGAATGTGATAACCACTACAGTGTCCAACAGCAACAGTCACGATTGAAGCAGTAGTTAGGATTCTATTTCACTGATAGCCATGTCCAAGAGGAATATAGTTCATTTGAAAACACTATTTACACTTCTTCAGTCAAGGAGTACAAAACTCTGCATTTTTAGATCCAGCTGAACCGCACACTGCTTAGGTGCAAAGTCTTTACCTTCTAGTATGACTAACACTAGAATTTGGCTTTCCTTGGCCAAATTCTGGAGGGATTTCCTTAAAAATCTAGACATGACCACTTAATTGACTTAAGCCAGAAGGAAGATTACTTATTAAATAAAATGGGTTTTGATTAACTCATATTTCCAAACTGACGATGGACTGGAAAGTCCAGGAGGCCGTGTAAACACCTGCATCCTGAGGTCTCTGTGAGCCATAGCTCATAAACCCCTTCAACCATGCTCCTTGAACAGTTTTGCAGCTACAGTGAAACAAGGTAGCATTTATAAAACTTCAGCTGGTTTTCTGCTTCAAAGAAAATTCTTCGGGCTTCTTTGGCAAGAATCCCCAACCCAATTCAGAGGATGGATGAAGAAATACAAATGAGTTATCTGAAACTGCTGTTCAGTATCTATTGTTGTCATTATCCGCACTTAATCCATGTGACAGACACTACACGAAGTGCCAATACATTATCCAAACAGTCCATCCTCCTGAGAAATAAGCAGCTGTGGTAAAGGAATGCTTGGACAAGCACACTACGTTGGACAGAATTCAAAGCAAAAGGAGCTCCTCCAGTCACACAGGAATCACTCTACAGAAGCTTTCAGTGAGATGTACCACAGTTGCAAACAGTGGGCCTGGATAGCAGGTGTGATCCACAAATGACAGCTCTGACCACCTCTTTTCCTTTCCCACAGCAGACCAAACAACATTTGAAGGCAGCCTTGCAGTAACTCATGGCAGACTTCTCCACCTTACTCTGCCATTTGGAGCATGTTATCATTCTCTCTTCACAGGCTGCCCACACATCTGGTCTCAGTCCCAGGCCCACAGATACTCATCTCTGGGCTATGAAAGCAGCTGCAAACTGCTTGGATATATAGAGCAGGTGGCAAATCCTCAATCCATGCCAAGGCTGAAGGGATTCTGTTGTGAAGGTGTTTTAGACCTTACCTGCATTCATAGACACAGAAATGGTTATATAGCTTGCAGGATATAATCAACCCTTCTGTGCTAAATCCAGAGATGCAAAATGCAGACTTTGGAACCATGGCAGAGATCTCAACCGAGAGACCAGAATAGGAAAATGTGAAAGTGTATGTATGATGGAGGATGGAAATGGGTGCAGGCAGCTGCCCATCACATAGCACAGGAGTACACGGTGTATTGGGCAATGGTCAGAGGCCCAGAGTGTTATTCTGCTCTCACCTTGTCTTCTAGACAATCCCTGCTAGGTAGCTATATCCTAGTTATTGAGTTTCCCCAAAGTAACTGGAAGAACCAAGGACCTTAGCATATAAAGTAAAATCTACTGCTTTTCTGAGAAGAAAAGTAATTTCATTAACAGCACCATTCCCCATATAAAAGAACAGCAGTATCAGAAGTGCTACACATCTACCCATTTGAAAGGCAAAACTGAGAAGCCCTGCCAGATTCTCTTGCCTATGGAAGAAAAAGTTATTTCTGTCCCAAAACAGGAGCCAGTACTGATAATTTCTATCTAATAGGTCAAAACAGAAAGACAGGCTTTCACACTGGTTGGTTTACCAGAATAATTTATGTTGTTCAGCTAATTCCTGAGCAACAGCAACAATATTCATTGCTTACTGAGAGACTAAGTCTGTCAAGGGAGTAATTTTCCCCATGAAATATGTAAGCAGTTGAAGAAGCAGAGATGGGAAGAGTCAATTTTTACATATGAGATTTATTTTTGCTTTGCTATAATGATGGAACTTCAATGGAAAGTTAAAATGTCAGGTGTGACTCAGTTTACACATCCATATATGTTAAAGGTCCGGCACAGTACCTGTTTGAAATGAGCTGCTTCCCACCACAAAGGACTGTGTTCCCTGTGCCAGGGGATGGAGTCAGTACCATAGCTACCTTATTTCCCCCTCTTTCACTTTTATCAGCTCATAAATTCTAAGCATACGTGAACATATTGTCTTCTTAGACAACAGGCTTCAAAAACAAGGGGGAAAGATTTTTTTTTTTTCCCCAGGGCTAGGTGGCTCAAAGGGTTATACAGCTATAAAGATCTACTCACAAGGGGATTCACATGAGAAGACACAAGACACACAGGATAGGATGGTGGGGATTAAAAAAAAAAATCAAGGCAGCTCACAAGACTAAGAAAAAAAGAAAACATTCAAAAATGTAAAAATCCCCAAACCTGACACATTTCAGGATCCTAACTAGTAACTGCTGAAGCTGTGAGAAGACAAAGATCATCGAGCTGAAATATTGGTAGTAGTTCTTTCACAGGGGAATGAAAGGTCACAATGACGCCTTCTCTCCAAGATGTAGTTTCCTAATTTTCTCCCCAGTACCAGGAATGAATTCACTGAGAAAGCTGTGCCCTTGTGGAAGGCATGAAATCTTCTGTTTAATACTTACATCTTTACTGAGTGGTAATATGGAAAACAGGTTCAGGGAGTGAAGAAGCAGGCAGCTTGGGGAATACTTTGGCTCGGTCTGAGGCTCTGCAGAGGCAGACAGCCATCTACCGCCAACAAATGAAATAGAAAACATCCCCAAAGGCTTCCTGAGAGCTGCATTCACAGAAAACCATGCCTCACAGGAAACAGCTTTGCTTGGCACATCAGGCTATCCATGCTAGCCAGCATCAGGACAAATCTGCCTCAGGAAATGTAGTATTTTCTTCTCCCACTGATATGTTCATGCTGCATCCAGGGGAAAAAATCAGGAGCAGATGATGGAATGGAAGCCTTTTTCATACAGATATGCTGCAGGTTTTTGGATTCCATTTGTGGAAAATCCCTTCTCCCCCTCTCTCCACCCACCTCAACATGCACAGTCAGATTCATAATGAATCCTTACAGACTGAAATGCCCTGAGCTCTGACAAGGAAGGGAAGTGAATGGAGGCCAGTAGTGCAAATTGGAGCACTGGGAGCACTCTGCAGGTAGCTGAGTATCAGATTATCCCGGCACCACAGACTACAGCTTCCACCTGGAAGGCAGAGAAACAACAGCCTCCCTTTGTGTCCCAGGGTTTTGCAGGAATTAAACACAGCTCCTCTTTGTGGTAGACCCAGACTCTCATAAGGAACAGGGAGCAGCCAGTAAACTCCCAGGCTATCCTCAGGGAATGGACTATTTTAAGCCTGCTTGCAAACATCTCCCTGCGTATGTGCTGTATTTTCACGGAAGAATAATTTAATCTTCATTGCCATCATTAATTTTTGACAGAGAGCACCATATGACATCCTGTTTACAGCCCACTAAATCTCCATTATGAAGCCATGCTTACAGAAAGAAGAACAATCTGAAGAGCTGTGTTAACTTTTATGATTATATTCCAGCCCTGAAATACAGAAACGTGATTGAAGTTACACACCCATACAAAAAAAAAAAAAAAAATAGAACATTTAAATTTTGTTATGCTGTTTTCAGGATCCAGACAAAAACTTCTTGTTTAAATAACCTGTACTAACACTACAGACACCTTTAAAAAGACCTATATAACATATTCGCATTCATCCTTATGCAATATTTAGCCTGTTGTTTCCAGCTGTGTCGAACAGCACAGGTAAGTTTTGCTATTCAGAGAAATTCTATGACAACAGCAGAGATTTAACCTTGGTGAGCAGGATTTTGTTCATACTCCTCATACTTACATCCTTTCATTTGGAAATATGAGTTTTGGTGAGATCACTTACTTTTCCCTGGGGCGTAGAACCACTTAGAACTAAAAACCACCATTGGCAAGGATAGCTGAGGAGAACCAAGAGCTCCAGAAGGCTTCTGACAACCACCAAGGTTCTGAGAGGGACTTGTAAAACCAGGAACAGTTCAGCAGCCACAACACAGCGTGGCACAATTGCACCAGTTCAACAGCAGGGAAATCCCATGGTTTAGGCCTAGATATACCCAAATAAATTAGGTGCACCCAATTAATTTAATTCTTCTTCAAAAGTGAGTGAAACAAGAGAGGTCCCTCCAGGGAGTAATTCTAGTCTTAGACCAAACTACTTGAAAGATAAGATAAAGCCAGGATTATCCTCTGGAGGTCTCCCACTCTTCCCCACCTGCAGAGAGTGCATAGAAATACTCAAATAATTGCCTAAAGAGGGTGGGGTAAATTTGGACAATCACTGTCCTCTAACCCACCTCCTTTGAGATGAGACTTTCTCTTTGCACCACGTTGAGGAACATCCAAGACACAGCCAAGATTTCTAGTCCTACCTAACTATTTCAGGTGACACTATTCTCTTCCACTATCTACTTTAATAAGTATATATTCTATTAAGCATTTTATGAAGCATTTAAGTAGATATATTTAATACAGTACTTGCCTTTCAATCCTGCTTCTAGCAGCAATCATTCTTCACAAACATCCAGTCTCCCATGGATTTAAGAAAGTTGAGTCATGGCTTAATACTCTAATATGATTCCCATTAACATTAGCTCCCAGTCATCAGTTTCTAAGGAAAACCTCAGTATTGAAGTGACAGCTCATGACTATGCAGGATGAACCCTAGGTTGTATTTGTCTAGAAATCAAGGTGATAAAAATTAGACACTACAGACCACAGCCCTGTGGTTACTTTAATCTTCATAGACTGACCAAAAATCTCTACAAAATTTTATTATTGTGTGTATGGTACAAATTTACACAAAGCCTGGGTTTGGGATTCATTAGTCTTTTCAGTCTCCAAAAACCTAGCAGCAAGTACATGTAACTCTCTTTGACAGAGGAATGAATAAAATTCTGGGGTTTTTTTGTTTTGCTTTGTTTTTGTTTTTTATTATAATTTTTGGTTTTTGCTTTTTGGTTTTGGCATTACTTTTCTATTTGGGTGACAGAGACAAAATTAAGAACAACAGTTTTGACTGTTTCCTACCAAGTTCCCTCACAGTCAAGGGTTTTACAAAAAGAGCAGGAGATGTTTTTATCACCATCATCAAGTATTCCATAGCACAAGACTACTGACAGTTATCAGATATGACCATATTTGTCTTTCTTCTTTTTCCCCCTCCTATTTATTTATTTTTATTAGCAGTACAGCCTGTAGAACTTCACACACCAGTGAGGGCATTGCACAGCCTTCATCTGGGAAACACTGATGTCCTGTTTGACGCCTCTTCCATGACCCACAGGTATGCTCCCTCAGTCTGGTGTTTTGCCTCCCCCATCCATTTTCTTAAACAGAAGTTGTTCTCCTCTCTCAAAGCTTAATGTTCCCAGCTGCCTCCTGCCTATTTCCCATGTCGATGACACATGCCCTCCCCAAGACTTCTCCCTAAGCCCTCAGTACCTACGCTCCTTTTCCTTAGAGCCACATTCCTGCTTCACAGCCCTACCTCAGCCATCATCAGAGGGCTGCAAAGAGCTGGTGAAAGAGCAGAGGAAAGTTGAGGAGTGTTCCTCAACCCCTAAAGAGCCCACTCTGCCTGTGCTGCCCACACTCCTCTGTGGAGCTCTCTCTGATGCTGCTCCACCACCACCCACACCTGCCCCTACATTTCAGGTTTCTGGGCTGCAGCATAAGGAGCACAGGGTAGGGAGGCAGACAGGGAGGGCACATCGACATGGTCTTGTTTTCTCTGATGTTTACACCACATCTCAGTTGTCTCGGTCATCTCTGTCTCAGCCTGATGCCCTGCTCCTCTATCCCTTCCTGCCACAGCTGTCGTGAACCTTGCCCTCTGTGAGCTACCTGGCTTCCTTCTGCCTTTCCCTCCAGCATGCAGAACACAGAGAAAATAAAGCTTTGAGTGCAGGCTGTGGTCAGGAAAGAATTGAGGGAAATGGTTACTTTTACTGACACTTCTTTATTCCCATGGCTATTAGGGGCAAGATTGAATAAGGGTATAGGACTGGTGATCACATCAGCTCTGCACTGTGGTTAAAGGGCTGCATACCCTGCTGAGAAACTGGTGATCTTCTTTTTCCTCCCATCTATACCTAATGTATTTCTATCTAATTGCTCTGACATTTACCTAGTGGAGATCAGATGTAGGATTTGGAAGAGAGAATAGGTTTCAATGAATGGAACAATTAGATTATGTAAATGAGAAGAGTGCTTAAATACTTAGGTAGCAGACTTTGCAGAAAGCTCAATATCCCAAACGTTTGCAAGCTCAGTTAATCCTACATGGTATAATAGCCATGACTATGTGAGGCTTTTCATGTGAAGGCAAAGGAAGTAATAAAAGCTTCTGTAAAAGGATGACTAAAGGAAGCCACTTTCAGTACACAAGTTTTATTGGCCCCACAAAATCAAAGAAATATGCTACATATGCTTGATTCCTCTGTAATGAAATTATATTTATCATTCACGTGCACAGACTAATGTACATTCTGACATTAAAGGAAAAATAAAAGTTCAACAATCAGACCATAGGGGTGCTGCTACATTTGGAGGGTTATAAAAAAGCTAATGCCAAGGAGGTTGTGTGCTCAAACTGCCTGACTTGGCATTTGGATTTTTCTGAAAACAAGAGTTCTTCTTCACCAGCAGGTCAGAGGCCAAGCCAAAGAGATGCAGGGATTTTGTGCACTGGATCTTTCTTTGGAAGCTCACCTCTTCCTTTTCATGACTTCAGAAGTTTTAAGTGAACTTGCTGAAATTGCCCTTTGGGAAGAGGAAAATGTTTTACCCACTTGAGTGGTAAAGTGACTTTGTGTTTGTGGCAAAACTTAAGGTGTGACTTGTTTCCTGTGGGAAAAGGAACCCTGTTTGTGGGGAGCAGTAATTGCGGGTGCCATCGGTGTGCTCTAGGGATACAAAGAATTTTGCTGGCAGGTGCTTTCTCCTCCCTACATTGTTACTGTGAAATGTAGTAAACATTATATCTTGAAATGTTTACAGCTTGGAGAGGGTTGCTGGCAGAGCTCTAGCAAGATATCCCAACCTGATTTGAGTCTCCAGACCTTATGGGGACAGGCACCTCCAGCAGGCAAAGAAAAGTGGCATGGGTTTCTCCTCACACGTCTAATGCAATCCCAGCCCTTGTCCTCTCCTGCAGTATATGTTCCCTCCTTCTCTTCTGTTTTTCCTTTTCCTTCCCTGCCTCTGGGCCATTACACTTTTAGTTCTGTTTGAAGTGGTTGGCTGCTGTGCACACACTACAGATGGTGATAGAGCGCACATTTATTTTATGACAGATATATGGAACCAGACCCTAAACTCCAGCATGCTCTACCTACTTAAGGCTGCCGCAGGAGCAAATCCTTCTTCACCTTCCCCTGCAGCCCCAGGCAGCAGCAAATCCTCCTTCACCTTTCACTCCAGCTCCAGGCAAAATTTTATTGCTATTCATTTTCCTATTGCATACAGGATGGACTATGGTTTATTTCTGTGTTCAGAGGTTTACACTGAGATGCTCTTCAGACTGAGACTCCCCTGAGATGAAGAGCAAGAAAAGGAAAAAAATAATAATAAACACCCCTGAAACTACTAGCTCAGACACTGCAGTTGAAGAACAGCAGTTTTGGCATGTGTGGAGAGACAGCAACAGCATCACACTTCCTTCTTCTCCTTTTCCTGCAGTCCCCAGCATGGTGACTAGAGATCCCAACTTTGGAGTCTGGGAGCAAGAATGGGCTGGAGAGTCCTATCAGGATTGAAGGTCACACAGGGGAGGGAGCATACCCAAAGAAGCAGGGGATCTGCCACAGCCTAGATAGCCTGAGGGTTCATGTTTTGTTTAACAGCATGTTCATTATAATTTCCCTCAAACATGCCATAAATGGGGGGCTGGGAGGTTGGAGGGGGAAATAGTCAGTAATTGAGATCCTTTGAGGGTTCAGTCCTGCTCATTATTTGAATCTCTTAAGTATAGGAATAAACAAAGAGGCTGTGGAAGCTGTCCATATTACATTTCCACTGCTGGAATTTTTTCCAAGATGCATTTTTGACCAGAAATCATGCTTTTTGTTTATTTAACAATTGTGCCAACCATTAGGCTATTATATAGAGGGTGTGAAAGGAGGTGCTGCACCTATACTTTTCTTGCTGGTATTTACAGCGGATGGGAGAGAAGGAAGGAGTAAATATTTTAGGACTCATCATAGCCAGAATAAGGTGAACATCAGAATTAGATGAATAAAATTTACTCTTTGGAGGTGTCTCTACAAAGCCAGTGCTGATCCAAAAAGCTTGATGAAGGTTAAATCAAATCATCTCACAATACAGTTGTACATCTGCCTGAACTGAACATAATTGCCCTGGGCTGATGCTGCTCTTCCCACCTCTTTGTTTTAATGGCAAATTTTTGGGACAGTGCACATCTTTTGCCGTCTTACAAGATCTGTGTTGTAGCATCTCTCTAGGCTCTGATACGTCACAAATAAATACAGTTTCCTAAATGAAGGGTTCTTCTCCTAGCAGCTTTACACCATTTGAGTGCTTTGGCTCTCTAGGATGCTATGACCATTTCACGTGGTGCTGGAAAAATACGTATTTTTTGTAAGGGGTAAGTAGGACAAATGTCAAGAAGCCAGAATTCCTCAAATACTGACACGGTATCATGAGCTTTGGTATAAATAAGCTGCTATAAAAGGAGAAGTGTTTGTCACATCTACTTTGTGATTTCCTACCTTAATTCCATTTTTTCCTGCCTTCCTACACACAACCACTTTACACATCTCCAGCTCCCTCAGCTGAAGTTTCCTCCAGGGCTGTTTAACTGCATCAGGCTGTCTTCCACTGAGAGACAGTTAAAAATAAAAAAGCCTTCATGTACTAGGGGTGTTACCAAGATCCAAACCCTGGACCTTGTAATGACTGGCCAGCTGTGGCCAGGCATATGAAACATCCTCTGGCATTGCTTGTGCACAATTTCTGCAGAAGCATGCAAACTAACCCCAAGGAAAAGCCAGACAAGGCTCTCTGCCTTTTCACAAAAGATGGAAAGCAATATTACTGTCCATTGAGCTGAAATACATTTTTTAGGAAAACACAAGAGCTTAGATGCTGAATTTCTCCAGCAGGCTGAGGTTGGTAAGAACATCACCCAGAAGCCAAGGAAATGGTCAGAAGTGTCACCCTTTGTGAAGAATGCAAACAGGACTACAGTGGCTACACATGTAGGGGCCAGCTGGCCTCAAGGGGAGAAAAAGATCCTGTCCTCCTGCCAAGGATATAAAGTACTAAAAGCAGTTTTGCCACTGTGAGCAGTTTAGTGGCTCAGCATTCCTCATTTCCCTTCCCATTTAGAGTAGGAAGGATATAGCTTTTTTTTTTTTTTTGCCCCCTGTCTGGGGCAAAACATGATAAAATTATGTTCTTCCAAAAGAACTGCTGCCTTTCCTCCTTCCACAACATGCAATACCAAAAATCAGAGCAAAAATACCCATTTCAGCCTATCAAATCCCTCAGAAGTTTTCAGGATCACCATGATGGAAGAGGACACAAAGGTCACAAATTTTGGGCAGGATGATGGCTTGACAATGCATCAGCCTCAACAGCTGTGACTGCTCAGCAGGCAAAGGGCTGCAGGGAATCACTGCTACCAGAACTGTGTAACCCCATCCCTGCGAGCAGGACTCCAGGCTATGCAGTATGGAGGCATATCGGTCATTGAATTTTTAAGATACTCTCTCCCTCTCCAAAGCCTTAAGCACTGCTGAAGTTAATGTTGTTCCTAATTATATCTTAAATAAACATGTGACATCAAAAAATTACTCTATAGATTCTCCCTCATCTATATTTACTCAGGCATGATAGCAGCTGCCTACACGATTTTTGTCTTGCTAATGCACAGCAATAATCATAGAACCACCCACAGCCCATCTATTTTGGTAGAGTGCAGAAATAGACATTAAACCTATAAATGTCAGAACATGCCTTCATTTCAGATGTTAGTATTATTTAAATTAGCACTTGAATGATGTTTCCACAACGTGATAGCTTTCCAAATGATGGTATATTGCACATGAAGTGCACTGGCCCTACTTTAAGCACCTTCAACCCATTAGGCCCATCTATAATTTGATGCTTTTAGAAAAGCAAACGCATCATAGAAGAGCTGTGGTCTTTTTTGCTTATGCCCAGACGTCCCCAGGGAATGGCTGATGCCATAATTACCTGCATATGGTTTGAACATGGGGCTCTGGTTGGGAGTTAAACATGACTTGTGCTTGCTGTCCATCCACATGCATTTGGGAACAGCTGTGTCTGGGTGGTTGGAACATCACATTATCTGAACATGTCCTCACATTTCAGAGTGAGCACAGTGCTCAGTACGAAAGCAATGCTGTTGGAGGGAAAATGTGTTAACTGGCAAATGGAAGCAGCAAAGCATGTTTTCTCTGTGGGTCTAGGAAACTTAGGAGCAAATCCTCCACCTTTCTTTTGAGCACTAAAACTCAGTAAGATAAATTAAAAGAAAACTAGGAAAAAAGAACTGATTATTTGAGATTTAGTGGACATGGGAAAGCTTATTGCAAGGAAGCCTTGTTTCAAAAAGACAAAAACAGGGTAACTGTGGAATCAGACAACAGTTAGACCAGATCAACTCAATGCTGCTTTCACGAGACACAAATTCTGCTCAAACTGAACAGTGCAAAAGAAGACATCTGGGATCAGATTGCTGGGAACAATATATGCCTGTTTTAGGGTGAAGTGCTCCCATAATTCTCTTACACGAGAGCAAAGATGAAACACCGTAAGACATCCATTTCTGAGAAGGCCACATATGTCATTTAGGAAGTCTTCTCATTATAATAAAATCTTTGACCATAAACATCACATTTTATTACAAACAGTATGCACATAGAACATCCTGCTTCATCAGACAGGAGACTAAGTTCATAATCCTCTCTAAAGTAAGAGCCATAGCAACCACCAAACCACCACCCACACAGGAGCTGCATGTACAAAACCAACAGTGACACCTCGTGGGCAATATTCAAGCACAAATTTAGTAACTATGATTTCTTCCAGAACATCAACTTTAGGAGACTGATCATTAAAAAAAAAATGAAGGCATATGTTTTTTTGTAGCACCGGGGAAAAAAAAAATCACCCTTTACAGAGTGCTGCAGAGGATAATGCAGACAGCCCAGCAGCTCCACACAGAATTAGTCTTGTATCCTGCAGGAGCAGTACTAGTGGAGTCCCGACTAGCACTAGGGGCCTGCCCACAGCAGCAGTTAGAATTACAATCAGGTGTGCACTTCAAAGGACATCTCCCCCTCAGCCCTACTTTCTCCAGTTTGGTTTGCATTTCAGTGCTGTCCCAGCACACACCACCAAACAGGAAGACAACATTCTGGAGCACATTTGGGACAAATGGGCATGCAGTGCACAGGCCAGCCTTGGCCTCACCTGCAGCAAGGATCCCGAACATGCAGCATGGAGGTGATGGCCAGCCTGCCCAGAGCCTCCCACAGACTGCCTCTGGGTGTTTAGCAAGCTAGGCTTTTCATGGTGGCACTGTGGCTGCTTCTGGGCTCCAGCCAGCCTGGATCTGCATCTCATGCTGTCCCGCAAGGTATCTCTAGTCCCCATGTCTGCTCCTGATATCAAACTAGGAGGAGCTGTTGGCTTCCTCAAGGGTAAAGGCACATCTGGATAGTCTTTTTTGAAAAGAGCATTAAATTTTGCTTTTTCAAGTCACTAGAAAGACTGAGGAAGGAAAAGCGTACATTAAATGCATTCAAGAGCTAACACTGACAGTAAAGGTGAAGCACAGAAATACAGAATCAATCGCAATTCTTCTAAAGGATGGTGTAGCCTGGCATAAATCTTGACATCTTACAGCTTGCACATGCCTGTCAACACCTATCTATGGCTACAAAGACTGACTGGATAATCACTTTAACACTGCCTGGGGTTATGCACTTCAGCACAGAAAAGGCTATTTACACTAATACCTATGTGGTTTCAGGTTTAGATTAAGTATCCAGATGCAGACCCTCTGGATCACAGAAGTAATATCAAATTCTTGGATAAACTGCCTAAATTCTTTTGTATGTTACAACGTGTTCAGCTTTCTTGTAGTGACACTGAGCTAAGAAGTGTTGTGCTGAAGAGGGCTCAGTCAAACCATGTAAAGTAAATTAGATTTGTGATTTCAAGTAAGGCCTATTTTCTGTAGAATCTAATGCTCTTTTTAGACAAAAGTGAACAAATGCAACTTTCAGGCACCTTAAATAAACATTATTTTTTGAGGAGAAAAAAAAATACTTTGTAGGAGAAGAAAAAGAACCCCAATAAACAACTTTCTACCCAGGTTTTTATCCATAAAAGAAGCAAATACCACAGTATTTCCTACATTATATACATGCAGTATATCCTACATTAACCCTTCTTATCAGACTGACTTATTTCAGTCCTATTCTTGCCAAGTGGTACTCTGCACTTACCAGCCAGTTTGCAAGCTAGAAGGACATATGTCTTCCCAGACTTTGAAAAAAGCCCTCTACCAGCAGAAAGCAGTCTAAGTCACCTGTTTCTGAAAACAGCAGATAGCTTTTCCCTCAAGAGTTAGTTCTCCAGAAGTTGAGAGCAAAAACTGAGAGCTCTGTTGTGCTTAGCTCAGAGAGAACAACAGCTTTGTTCTGAGAACTTTTTTCCTATCAGAAAAACAAGATATAGAAATAGAAAAGCAATTTTTCTGATCCCAGGAAATGCCCCTTCTCCCAAGCAATTATCCTTGCAGCTCTGCCTCTGGCCCACAGCACCACCTTAAGACCCCGCTCCTTACAGCTGCACAAGTGCAAGTGCACAGAACAGATGTAAAGCTGTCTATATGTTACAGATGGACACAAACACACACCAGTTCAGTCTTCTAGCTAATCTTGCTAGTTATTCATCTGAAGATGGTCTGGAGGATACCTGCTTGAGTGCAGACTTCAAGCTACACAGCCTCGAGATACCCAGTTACGAGGCACTCCTGGATTCCGCATACAAACATTATCAGAAGTGTCCTGATGTCATGAGGCACTTACCCCACTGTGTTTTACTTCTGTAGTTTATTCCCATGTGTTGTTGCACTCTCTTCCCCCTTCAAAGTTAGATACACGAAGTTCATCAAATGACTATTCTCAACATGCATATGTACTAACTGAACGGCTACAGAACAAAAATACCTTTAAAAAATTTCATCTTCAGTTAAGAACAATGTAAGATTATTCTCCCTGAGAAGAATATCTATCCTTGTACTCTGTGTACTTTTACAAATCCTGCAGGTTTTTTTCCCCACAACCAGAAACTAAAGCCAGATCCTTTTCATATTTCATGTGAACGGTACTACTGAGAATGAGACTGGTACTTGAGGTGTAGAAAAATAAAACTAGCCAGAGGTTATGGGAAATGCAGCAATGACATTTATTGGAATTTCTCCAGGCATTACACGAAAAAAAATTAAAGTGAAACAGAGGATACAGCTCATTCAGTGCATCTTTAAAAAAAAGATGTATCTGAATAATCTTGGTTCTTTGTAATAGATGCTGCTGCAGTTCCTGGTATTAGTTTTTTATGTACACATCAGCTAAAACTCACTCTGAACAAAACTGCAAAGAACTCCTTTTTCATTGGCATTTCCCCATCTAGTACAATATGACATTCTTGAAATATCTAGACAGATTCCACATAATTTTATACACAGTTATCACCTTTCACCCCAAACGTAAAAAGAGAGACTGTTAAGTAAATCAGTATCTTTAATCAAATAAAACATCACAGAAGTAAAAAAAACAAGAGCAAAAAACCCAGGAGAACTGAAGCCCCTGCATTCCACAGCAGTGTGCAGCAAATAAGCGTTGTTGTTCCTCATTTTTATGGTAAAGCATAAAATTATTATTATAAAGCATACTACTTAGAAAGCAGTGATATTCAGTCCTTGCTTTCTAAATTGGACAATCTTATGTGAAAAGACACTGCTGTATTTGGCACTTCGCTTAATTGATTTTCTTACTAAAAATAATAAGTGTTTCCTGAAATACAGTATAATCGGAAAGAGATAACATGAGCCACTGTAACACGCAATAAGGGTTCAGACATGCACTCCAAAATACTCATCTATTACACATTTTTCTAAGCCTTCTCAAAAATTTCACTCAAAAACATTTTAAAATCTATGTGCAACTTTTTATACCTCTACAAACATTAATTTCTCCCTTGAAATGATCAGAGTTTATCCCACCTTCTGTCCAGAACACACAAATTCTTTTGTTTCAAAAAGAAGACCACAAAGCAGTATTAAAACAGGAATAGCCTGGAAAGTGTTATTAAAACTGTGCCTGTACTTCAGGATCCCCTTTGAAATGTATGACCACTGTATATGTGAAAACTGAAAGGTACATAGTATCTGAGACTTGCTTGGTCCGCTCTTGTGCACTCACACTTAACTTCCTGCAACCTACCTCAATTTTCTTCTCAAATAAAATTTAAAATAGCTTTCTGCATCCCAATACAATTAGACAAGGCTTCTTGCAGCATTTCTTTGGTTAAATGAGAACCCCTGACACACCTAACACTTACAACAGGTAAGTCTCTGGTGGAAAATTAACATCAGGATAAATCCCATCTCATTGTTGTGCTTCCTTCCTCTCCTCATCACCATCAGCCCCAGGACAGGTGGAAGCAAACAGGCCAGGAAGGAAGTGGCAGTCACTGCTAGCCCTTGCCTTTGCGGGCTCTGTGAGTGTGTGCAGACACCTATTCCTCAGCTCTGGGTTATGGAGGCGCAGCTATGACGCGATGCTTTTTTGATTCCAGTTCCAACATGCACGTGGAATTACACTGCTGACTGGTACAGCCCAGGCAGCGGATGGCACTACAGCTCTTTCTGTACAAACCATGTCATGATACTTTTTCTGCTTATTGGCCTGTGCTCACAATGTCAGTAGAATTAAAAGAGAGGCACGCATGAGTTCACACAGATTTTCCACAGAAGATGTGAAACATGCTGCTCTTTGGAGGGAAAATTACATTCTCTTTTTTTTTTTTCTTCAAGTATTATTCAACATATTCAATATACATATATATAAAGACACACTATCCTCATTTCACTACAAGACAAGCACATCCAGAGTGAACTTGCAGATCACTATTATCTTTGTCTGCTTCAATTTCTCCTTTCCTTAGGTCAACTCTAAATATACATCTCCTCATCATAATTACATGTGAGAATCCTTTATTTCCCCCCTGTGATTTATTTACATAATCATAAAAAAATTAATAGCCTGAATTTGCATACTGACACTTGAAGGCCCATCTGTAGCTATGAGTGTCCCAGCACTATTTTTGGGTAATATCATTGCCTATTGCTAAGTAGCTATTGAAAGCAGCATACTCATTTTTCATTCCCTTTTTGTTTTTGAAGAAATGCTGCCTAGAAAACCCTGGTTTATGGCTTACTCCATATTTTATTATTTGGGTTGTAGTTGACTTCCTTCAGAAGCTGCTCACAGTCAGACAACGCTTCTGCTGGCAAATACTTCACTATCTGCTCAAGAGTCTTTTGATATGTTGTCTTCTCCTGTTCCAGGGACTGAATTAGAGTCTTCATTTTGTTCTCTCGTGTCAAAACAGTCTCCAGGCTGGCTTCCAGACTCTGAATTTTAGCATGAGCAACCTGCACACAATAACATTATTTAAATTGATAAATTCTGAATAGTTTTCTTTTAATATTATGATACAGTATCTGTTAAGGAAAGAATTACATAGCTACTTCCAAAAAAACATCTGTATAGGCAGACAGTACAAGGAATGTATACTGTGTATCATACACAAAATCTCCTCATCAATCAGAAGAATTTCTCAAAGCTTTACAGAGGGAAGGAGACATAGAAGTTGCAGCAAGCAAGGGACAGCTGAGAGTAACAAGGAACCGGAGCCAGAGGGAGAAACAGGAAATCAGCAGCTGGAGTAGCACTGGAAGACATGACCTGTCTGACAGTGATGGAACAAGGGGAACCCTCTGTGATAAAGTAAGTTAGAAGGATGGAGAGGTTGGAGGGAAAGAGAACCTCAACATTTAAGTCTAGAAGCAGACTGTGCTCCCTCTTCTCCAATTAAAATTCTACAGCATCCTCTGACTTGTTAAAGAAACCCTGGACCACAGCAGGAACAGTTTCCTCTGTGGGAACTGGAAGAGTTCTGATTGTTCCTAGGAAAGGGTACAGGCAAAGGAATGAAGAAGTTACGCAAACAAAAAGGTGAAGAGGTTAAGTACTGAGAAAGATGCATTATTGTAAGGCACTCTGAAAGAACAGAAAAGCTTTGATAGAGCCTTTCAAATCAGCCACTCAATTATTCTCTGCCTTCCATGCATTTTCAGAACAGAGGTAAAAGCCACAGCTGCAGTAAATAAATAAAGAAAAAAGAAAAATTCATAATACTACAAAGTTCAAGTGATTCCTGTTTTCAGTATCAAAAGAACCTAGCACCCTCAGCCCATAAACACAAAAAATAATGAGGATTTGATCTTTCTTTTTTTCCTCCCATTTTCAAGTTCCAGAAGCTGAAAGTGCTTTCTGAGCTCTTTGCAATGCTTGTTCAAATTAAAAAATATAACAAGAAATAGCCTGATGATGAATAAACCAAGAACTTATCTTTCAAGAAAATGCAAGACAATACAACATATTGCAACTTAAACAAGTCTTGGCCAAGCTATGAGACAAACGGTAAATAAGGAATGAGGAAGGGCTTTTTTAAAGCACAACTTCACCAGGCGAAGTCTGGTGGGCTTTCAGATGTAATCAGGTCTGCTAGGAGAGCCCACCTTTCAAAAGTAGTACTATGAGTTTCAGCAGAAGGAAACAAAACAACACTGCCTACAAAGGATTGGACAAAACTGGTCTGCTGCACTATGGATTATTTCTTAAAACTCTCCAATAGGGAAGCAGAGAGATGAAGGGACAGAGAACTCACTTTTCAGTAAGATACACAAATTTTGCCAACAGATTTTATGGCAGATAAGTGTAGAGAGATTTTGGAAAAAAGAAATCTAAATCAAGAAGGAAAAGTCCAAGGAATGACAAAAGAGTTAGAAGTATACCTAGCAGAATTGAATCACTGTAATTAAGAGGACTGCTCAACTGCAGGTCTTGCAGTAAGAAGACTTCTCACATACACTTAAAACAATACTTTTTCCTCTATTGGCTGGATCAAAGAAATGACTTTTTTGCCTAAGTCGCCTACCTGTAGCTTCTCCAACAAATCCATATTTTGCCTCTTCAGATGATTGTTTGCCCTCTCCAGCTTCTCCAGAGGTTCACCTTCATCACAGGGACTCATGTTTTCCTGTAGTTCATCCTGAAGAACGTGGTACTCTACTTCATAGGCATGGAGTTGTTTTGAAATATCCATCTCAAACACCTGCCATGAGAGAAAAGACCATTTTTAACTACAATAAGGAGGACTTATTCCACATGGATGTTTGACTATGAGTCAACTTTTCTTGATTAATGTTTTTTCTGTTCCCTTCGAAAAGGTATTTTAAGGGAATGTCTACAGTAAAGGCATTATAACAGAGTTGTAGCCGTAATAAATCATAGACTTCAGAATAAATTGGATCACACCTTTCACAATGACCAAATACCATCTCTTACTATGAGATGTATCAACAGAAAAGTCTTATTCAAGACAAGAATTTTATAATATGATGAAGTTTTATTGACTCTTGCTCAGGAATATTAAGAAGGTAAAGATAATTTTTTTAAATCTGGGATTCTCTGCCTTCACAACTGGATCCCTTGACTCCAAGAGCTCAATTACACACTTCTATAAAAACATTCTTCATGGTTACAGTTTCCATGTACTCCATCCCTGCATGATGATACACTACTTTCTTACTGGGATACTTTAGGGACAAAGCATTGTGAAGACTACAGAACTGAGCCTCTAACAGTGATGGGACATATGAACCTTATCTGTTCACAGATCTAGTCACAGCCTCTCATCTTTGGAAAATTACCAATGATTTTAGACTAGGATTGGAAGGATGTCTACAGTGGCATCAATTTTCTGTACCTTATCCTAGAGATCAGAAACATTCCACCAACACAAGACACACAGAGATGCCCTGAAAAACCAAGTTCTGTATTACTTTCACTGTTCTATTCTATTCAAATGAGATGAAACTTTAAATTATGTAGTGTTCAAGCTGGGTAAGTATCATTTTCCTCTACACAGCTACCTGATCAATCATCCGTCTATTTCATGTAACCACATTCAGCTCCGCAGGCAACATTACCCATTCTTTACTCTACCAGACCCAGCTTTGTGCAAAGCCATTTCTATCCGCTCATGCAGCACGGCTGTTCTGCAGCCCAGGCAGAGCACCGAACAGATTTAATGTCTAAGAGTATCAAAAGTGTTAAACTACCATCTCTATCAGTCCCAGAATCAATGAGTTGTGAAAGCCACAAAAGTGCCTGACAGGTTTAGCATGGCAATCACAGTCAATGTAACAAGGAAATTAAGATTTACATTGTCTAAAAATGAATTCTTATCTAACAGCTCCTGAAAGAGACAAACCTTAACAAGCCACAGGAATGCACAAGTGTTTACTCCACTCCTGCCCATGGACATGGTTTTCTAGAGCTCTTCTGTTATCTCGGAACTACCACCTGAAGGGAGAGCACTGCTTGCAGTTTCATAATTAAGGTACTAGACTAAGGTTCATTCTCAATTTGCAGCTCCAATGCAGAGGAAGGTAAGCTATAGATATGAAGATTCCAGACACTGACGGTATTTATCAAGAAGCTTTACATGCCTTCTTCTGAGAAGACATTTGCATATAGTGTAGGCATGATTATTTTAAAGTAAAATAAATGGAGGGAAAAAAAGTAAAGAGAAGAACATCCTTACCTGAGTAATAATTTTTTCCATTTGAGGTTTAGTCATATCTGGAATAGTGGTTTTAAGAAAATCAACAATGTTCTCAAAACTCTCACATCCCATTATAGATGTTTCTTGACTGCTAAGTAGGCTCAGTGCTACTTTAAATATGACTTCTGTTCCTTGAAGAAAAATAATGTCTAAAAGAGAAAATAATTCAAGTATCTTGTAAATGGGAGCTAGTCATTGGATTAATACCTATATTTACTGGGATGTTCTTTGTAATCAATCAGAACTGGGATGTTCTTTGTAATCAATCAGAGTGCAGATGTGTTCAGTTCAGAAGTGCAATCTATCTTATTTCAACATGAGGACAAAGCATGAATTTTCTTCTTACAGATGTGAGAGAGCATTAAAGAAAATACTGCATGCTTGTTATGTCTGTAGCAGTTATCTGCAATAAGCATTTCATCACTGTCTGCCAGAGACTGTTAACCAACTGCTAACTGGTTTTAAGTGCTCCTGTGACTGAAAAGCAATTGGGCAGCAGATCACAACACAACTGTTTTCTACAGGCAGAAGCTAGTCCTTAAAAAAAAAAAAATCGTGTAGACTCCATAACCAGTTATATTATTTTCAAAATTCATAGCAGTGATCTTGCTATAATCTAAGCCCCAAACCCTTACTTTGAGGTATAATTACATGGATAAGAAAGGAAAATCTGGGCTCTGCAGGTCAGCAGAAACAGACATACAGAAATGGGAATCTTGAGGACAGTAAATAGAAATTCTGCCTCAGAATCAGTGGTGGACTTGGAAGTTACTGAGATGAAGGCAGCACATGGGTATTTCAAATAAACCTCTTGAGCTGTCAGCTCTGTCACACCACAGGGCGCTTGTTTCGGGCTACACAACTGAAGAAATTGAATTCCTGATCCTGATACTCAAGAGGCCATCCCTGGCCTAATCCAGTATCATACAGCAGCACAAGGACACTGATGAGGCAGCCATCTCCCTCAAATGCAGTTCCTGAAATTCTCCCTTCTCAAGTCTATGATGGACATTCAAACAGCATAAATATATAATTTGTGAAGGGTAGACAAAAGCCACGTGTTCCTGGTATATGACAATGGCCCATAAGACATTGAAAATTCAGGAATTCAAAGCATTAAGAAATAAAAAAAACACAGTAACTTTTCAATTTTAAAATAAGAACCTGCCTTGCCCAGCTTATTACAGAGAAATGAACATCAAACCTCCTTCCCATCTTCCCCATCCGCAAAAAATTCATTTAGGAAAGAAAATACCAAACAACAAAAAAGAAAGAAACACAAAATGCTCAAGTGTCCCAGAATTCAGAAACACCACTGGGAAACAGATATTCACATGACTGGTACACCACTGAGAAAGAGATACACCAATCATTTGTTCACCCAGACAGCAGCCAAAAACGTTTGCTGTAAATGGAAAAAACCCTCTACAATTGAGAAAGTACTGGGTAAAAAAAAAAAAAAATTAAAACCTTAAAATCAAACCAAACCAACTAAAACCCTCTTCCCACTCTCAAGCCAACACACCACACAAACTGAGAATCTAACACACTCCAGTATTAAAACATGAGACAAAGGCTGAATTTCTTAAGAAAAGACAAAAGGTGCCATATGAAAACAGAAAGATCAAAGGGAAAAAAGTATCTGATTTATGAGGAAGTACCTTACACGTGCATTTAGATTCTTGGTGCATATACAAGGGCAGTGAGTTTTGCATTATTAAATAAAATTAAATCTTAAAAAAAAGGTGCATTACTAGAGATTTGACTAAGCTTGAAGTTCTTATGGATAAGAAAAGAACCCCAAAATAATTACTCAACATCCTGATACTGTAAACAGTACCAGGCATAATCAGTGTCTAGGCTTCTGTACTAGATGTTACCAGTAGAGGAGTTTTTATTGAAAAAACTATCTAAATGAAATCAGAGGCATATTAAGACTTGGAAAATGTTCAATTTATATACATGAACACCTAAACCAGCCTTTAAGTTCAAATTTGCCTGAATTTTTTTAGAAAGCACTTTAGAATCAGAATTCAGAAATGCATCTTCTTTTCTCAGTTTGCAAGTTTGGCAAGATGAACTTTTCTATTGATATAAACTGAATACATTTGTATAAAATATATTTGCTACAATAAACTTTCTGCTGTTTTCACTTCAGAAGTCTCTTAGGTAGTAAGTGACGATATACTGATTTATTCAAGTCTGATG
The DNA here is from genome assembly GCA_013397315.1 of Donacobius atricapilla. NCBI lineage: Eukaryota > Metazoa > Chordata > Aves > Passeriformes > Mimidae > Donacobius > Donacobius atricapilla. The sequence continues at coordinate 1,804,418 of WBMY01005669.1, forward strand.
TTTCAAGAAACACCTTTTGGATTTTCATCTTAAGGAGCTGACATCCCACCAAGAAAAGTGTTGCAACTTGCCACCCACAACAGTCAACCCAAATGTCCCCAGCATGTACAAAACTACTCCTGGAGTGTTTCAAAACACAATGGATATTGTTCTGTTTATTATTTCAATAGAATAAACTTTCTTACCAAACACTCTGGCTACAAATCCTAATGAAAATTGAGATGCAAACAGTGTAAGAAACCATGGTGCAGCATAAAGACTGGGACTGATTTCATTCTCTTCAAGATGATTATACAGGTCTCTGTGATAATCATGTAGAAGCCTTGAGAGCTGATACATCTGAATCTACAGTGCATGAGGGGGTTGGGGGAGGGAGAAAGTAAAGAAAGAAAAGTTCAGCTTTACTCAGTTTTCCAAATAATTCATATTTCATTCAAGGGAAATTAACTACAGTACAAATGGCACAGTAAAATGAAGCTTAATTGCCTCCTGGGGCCTCGAGTAGCATCTACTCATGTATAAACAACCTGCCACTAATGAATTAAAACCAACAGGGCAGACAATAACAAAGAACAGTTTGAATCTGATTACTAATGAAGTATCATTTCAGATGCACAGGCTTAGGGTAAGAAGGCAATATATTGCTCCAACTTTGTCAACAAACCATAACTTTCAGTCTTGCAGCAATGAAAGTAGGTGTACCTCTTCCAAGGTGTCAAAACCATGAGTTGTGACTAAAATTACACATTTCAGCTTTCATTCTTTGAATTTTAGCCTTATTTTTGTTGCATTTAAAACTCCAATGCTACAGTCATCACTTTAGACAGTTTCTGTACCCACAGAATACATTTTACACAGAGGTGTACCACATACATGTTTCCACGCACATCTCCCACATCTTGCCCTGTAGAATTTAAGATACTGATGCAAAAAAGTGTTGCTGTGCAACCTATAATGGTTGCATGGGAAAATGGTTAAAAAGTGCTACTCATGGCTAAAAACATCCCTCTGTGGTAAACTATTTCCTTACAATGCTTCTCTCAGAAAGCAGACAATGAGCAGACATATACTGATTAGTTGTCAGGTCCAATTTTATTGCCAACAGTGCTTTATGTTTAAGGTGAATCTGTTCCTCAATAAGAAAATTACTCTTTAGATCCAGCTATTTTCCTACTTTCGCAGTTCATGCTTGCTCCCTACCAAAAGCTGAGTGCCCTTGAAGCTACCTGTTAGTCAGCACTGCACACAAGCAGAGGGATCACTTTCATTTAGGCAAATCAGCTAAATTTGTGCATGCATTTGAGTTCTTGTTTAATTGTGTAAGATACCAATTAAGCCCAGTTTGGACAGTGTCAATACAAAACACACGTGTGAAGTCAGCATTGCATCACAGAGCAGTAAACCAACTGGGATAGTTCTTTATGAACTAAGAATCAGATTACTACTTTTTCCAGACAGCAACCAAAAAATGTAAGTCAAATAAGTTTTCATTATCCTGAAGAATCATCCAACATTTTTCTTCTACAGGACTGAAGCCAGTTCTGCCTACAAGCTTTCTGGTGTTTCACTACTGTAAATGCAAAAGAATTTGCAGTACTCTACTCCTGTTAGAAAACAAGCCAAATATAGTAGTAAGATCCTCTAAGTCTTCTTGTCTCTTGAGCAGACAAAACTTTACTTTAACAGAAGAACTGCCTAGAAGTAAACTGTGGGGAAAGATAGGTCACTTAATTTAAAAAGCAAATAGTACTACAAGTGGTAAACTTTCTCAAATTTGAAAGTGTTCTTACTAAGAGATTCTGACAATGAAAGAGTCACACTCATTTGAACTAAAATGCCAAATCCTGGACATGTGAATGCTCTCAAATCATCAGGTGTTAGAAGTCTACAACTGCAGTATAAGACACACACACACTCAGATAGCAACTACTAGGGAAAAAAAAAACCCCACAAACATGTATTTATCACACTTTGAGCCTCACTGGTTTAAAACATTTGTGGGGGGAAATGGAACAGGAGGAGGTAAACCGATGCTTTTTATGGCTGTTCACTCTTAATTCACCAACAACAAACTTGTTATAGCATACTTACATCCACAGTCCTCTATTGTTTTTAGAATAAGCACTTACAGTTTCTTTAACTACAGTCTATTCCATTGTGCTGGATGTTTGCCAAATAAGCACCTAAAGTGACTGGTCATGAAAAGTGGGCCGAAACTCTCCCTTTAGTTTTACTCAATTATAAGAGTTTGCCATGCAGTGAGCATGGGGAAAAAAAGGAGACTTTTGTATCTGCTGTTTTGTTTTCTCTTCCTCCACTGTGGATTATAAAAGCTTTAACTCATCAATGGTATATTCCTTTATAATATAAGGGGTTTGTGGGATATTATAATGATTCAAATCAGTGGACAGTTGCATGTCAAGGCGAAAAATTTCTCCGACTTTAAACCCTGAAATCTGTACAGATCTGGAAACTTTTCTGTTTCCCTCCTACGCAGTCTTAAGTATCTATTGCTAGCTGTTAAATAATATTGCAGAATATTCATCACTACATAAAATAACTAAACGATTAAAAATTCATCTGTTTTCTCTCTCTGTTGAGAGTAGTGGAGCAGAAGACAATGAGAGAAAAAGAGGTGAAATGATGAGTCATGGCAGAGCAGCCCCAAGCACAAATGCCTGCAGAATACATTGACTGGCCACCGTGTGTCACTATTGACTTGACTTGGCTTTACAAGAGAGCAATCTACATTCAAGTGCTCATGGACTGTAGAAAAACAAAATCTAATTAATTTTTAAACTCCATTCATACATGACAAAGCATATCAGCTTTTTTTCTGGCATAAGAAGAGAGAGCAGTGAGGAAGAGAAGAAGAAGCACAAAACAGCAAAAAGCAGACTCTGATGAATGACAGGGCAGTGTGATAGGAAAAACTCTGCAAGTTTTGAACTTCTGTTTGCAAACTGAGAGGCAGAGAGGGGCTGAACAATAAAATATACATGTATCTCAAAACCTCCAAACAGTGTAAGAAGCTTCATAAGACCCTGGAGAACCTAAGCCACTCCTAATAGCTCAAAAGTAATTTAAAACTGGTGTGCTGCAGGAGGACTGACTTACCTGTAGCGACATCATGTCTGGCCTGTACTGTTTACGGAAGCCAAGGTCATACATGAGGAATTTCAGCATTTCAAAGGCCTGTTCTTCACTCATATGTAGAAGCAGCACTCCAGCTACAAAACTTATACCTTGACAATAACCCACTTCTTTGTCCAGCAAAGAATATGCTTTCAAGAGATTAAACAGCGATAGCTGTCCTGCTCCCAGGTGCGTGGAAAAGTAAGGATGTGTAGGGAATGTCCGTCCTGATGTAAAAAGAGAAGAATAGTTGATATTCAATTCTTCTGAAGAAAAACCCCAAGCCATCTGACAAACAGCACTTCTCCTCCCTCAGACCATTTCTCTTTGCTTTCATATGTAGTTCACCTTTAATCAGATCGATCTGTATCTTACCACTGATTTTGGACTGTACCTGTTGAACTCATTTAATATTCTCACCACCACAGAACTTGCAGAAGCAAGTGCCTGACTTCTCTTTTCAGTCAGAGGCAGAAGGGCATAAATATGAATGCATAGCCTAAGAAATCATCTGCTAACGGGACTGTAAATGGCATGCACAGAATGTACCCTGATGACATAGCAAATGAAGCTCATAGAGCAGCATCTATCTTCAGCAACAGCTTCTATTATGACTGGTGTGTTTTTCACTCAAAGACCCACAAAACCAGTCGGAAAGAACAGACTTACCTAGATCTACGAGGATGGCATGCTGTTGAGCAGTCAGTTGTTTCAGAAGTTCTTTGTAAGAGATGTCAGGAGGCTGCTGCTTGTTTGGCAGCCTGTGCCTGACTCGGTGTTGTACAGCCAAAAACTGCCAAATTTCTCCCCGACGACTTTTTGGTACGCCTGCAGGTCAGTCAAAAAACGAGGCCTAAGCATGGGGATACTTTTAGTGCTACAACAAAAGAATTTGCTTCATAATTTTGGCTGAACAAAAATCCTTTACAAAGTGAACTCCACTCTGCAGTGTGTTCACTGAGTAGCCATGGCTCAGCCCCACAAACTAAACTACAAACTTAAGGGATTTGCCACTTCTGAGCTGTTAGCTTCCAGCAGGAAAAGATGCACAACTACACTCAGAATGTACAACGGCCTGTTTAGAAAAGCTGAACTAAATTCACCAGTGGAAAATACAGGGAAGTCCAACTCCTCTTTGCCTTTGCAATGGGCTGCTCATGTCAGTCCACAGATGTGGAGAGATACATCCCCCTTTGATATCTGACTCAGTAAACCAACTTTTGAAAGTCAGAATGTCAACTCTGCTAATACCTTCTAGGTAAACAATTATTTAACAAGAAGACAAGTTAAAAAAACATATTCTTGTTCCCAACTCTAAACTGCAATCCAACAGCAGAAGATAGGGTATCAAGGTAAATTATTTGTTAGCAGACTTCTGCAGGTCACTAACAGGAACTGCTTTATATCTTTGCTACAATTTACTTTGGTAGCAATTTAAACTTCCCTTCTGTACCACAGCCAGATTACACTGAATTATTGTTTTGAGCATCTGCAAGACAGACATGAGATTCAATGAAAGAGGGCAGAGCTGTGCAATCAGGCCCTACATCTGCATTATACTAACAAGGCCCTCTGGATACCCTCTTGGCCTTTGGCTAGTCCACAGGAATATCTACGTCAAGACAAAATCCCCAGCCTTTCACTCCAGGAAATGAAATACAAAGTATTCCAGACTCTCTAGAACTTGGTTCTGTTTCCTCTATATTTTGGGCACAGTCCACACTAGACATTATGGTCCTGCCTTCTCAGTAAGCAAATAAAATCAGAACATCTGAAACTCAGAGTCAACTGGATCCACTGATCAGAAACCAAAAGGTCACAATGTCGGCTGCAGAGGTTCCAAGTTCAATCTTGAATGCAATGATACATGGAAACAAGATGCTACTTCCAGGAGTATGACTATATATATATTTCTGTACTGCCGACACTGCAAGCTGCAGACACAGCAGAACCTATTTTCTGTTCTATGGGAGAAGGCAGCACCTTTGTGAAGAAAAGGCAATTTTCTGCTGCTGGAGAAAGTATATTGCTGATTTCTGTTGGTATCAGAAGGGAACAAAAAATACAGTCTCGAGACTTCAGAGTTAAAAGTCCTGTTACATAAATACCTTCTTTTAAAGTGGAATGAATATCTTCCATATCACATCGGATTTTGGCTCTGCAATTTAGTAAATTCTTATCCCAAATATTTATGGCATCTTTGTGACATGTGCCAACTTCATCATAGTCCAGTTTTACTTTTCTTGATTGGAGCTCATCCCTGCTTGCTAGAACACAGAACAGAAAGGAAGAGCACATGGAAAACCAGAATATCAGAAAACTATAAGATAACAACAAATACACAAATCCCATTCAAGTCAATAATCTGATTGAGGATAATTCTACATCTACAATTCATTAGTTTATAGCTCAGATGGGGCCAGTTGTCACAGGATGTCGCATCTAACAATTTAACTTCTTTTACTGGGTCATGAATATTAGCAATTCATGAAGTATATAAAAGTATTTTTTAAAGCTTGGGGCAAAAAAACCCCACTTGACAAAACCTCTCAGCACCTACTCTGCAAAAACACTTTTGATCATTTTATTCTTGTTTATATTGAACATTACAATTGTTTGAGTATGGAAAGTCCCAAACATATGAATGTTTGTATTGGAGATTTAAGCAAGCAAGCTAGGCAAGTTTTCTGAACTGAAGCCAGTTCTTACACGTCCCTTAAGAGAGTGAGAAGCGCTCTTGGCACTGCTACCTGGCATCATCAGGGTGAGCAGTGCAAGCAGAATGAACCAGCATGAACCATATCCAGAAAGATACGTTTGTGCTGAAGCACAGAACTGCTGCTGTTATAAACTTTACAACTTTGCTGCATAGGACTACCTGGTATGAAATATTTATTACACTACTTCTGAAATGAAGCTGCATTGTCACCCTGGCACTTCATGGAGAAGCGGCTTTCATTTCCATTACTAAGAAATTAACTCTAGGTATTCCATTATTCATGATGCACATGCAGAAAAACACTCCAATTCCTCTAACTCCTGGTACAAGAAACTGAAACCAAGACTTAAATGTGTCTTAATTTAGGGAGATACCATTGGATTGAACTGTACATTTCACAACATCACCTCTGAGCTGCAACTGAGTTTATCGCAAATTTGCCTTGATCTGAGCATACTACTTCTTGCAGAAGACCCCCTCTCTTACAAATGCACCCCCCTTTTCCCACCATCACCTCTAGGTGAAAGCAAACTCTCTCTTACATTTTTATACATCCTGCAAAACAAGACCATCTGTTCCTTCGCCTACTCATCTCACTTCAGATAGAGTCAATATTGGATCAATCCACAGGATCATTGCCTAGCCCACTTGAAAAATGACAGATTATTTCTAAAACTTCTGAGATCTTACCCATTGAAGACTACAGGGGTCCCTGCAGGTGCAGGTATTATGCACTGCCATTAAAATGGGAGTGTGATCTTATCACAGGAATTTGCAGTTCAGCTAGGGAAATTTCAAATGCTATCCTACTGCTGTATGATTTTACCTAAGAATTCTCCATCTTGTAAGCAGCATGCAACAGATTCAAGACAGCAGTAACATATTTCAGTGAGACAGCAAACTCCCATATTAACTGTGCAGTTAACCCTAGTGAAAGCCAGCAAGTTTGCCTGTTGATCATATGTGCCCTGTCTACTACACCATCCTTGGTTGTTTTCAACCATCCTTGTTAACGTTTTTCCTAATCATTGCTAGGTGGTCTGCTACTTTTTGCAGCTCTTATATTTCTAGGCGACCTACTGGAAAAAGGAGCTTCCAGCTTCTCAGAAAAAAAGAAAGGAAAAGAATGGGAAAGCAAATTTGTGCAATTGACGGAACTTACCTTCTGTAAAATAAAGAACTAATAGCATTCAAGTCTCCTCGACAGCAAAAGGAATAGGAAAAGAGGTTCTATTTATATTTTGTACATGAAAGTCAACAAATGATTAACAGAAATCCACTAGAAACAGTTTCACAGCAATTTCAGTCTTAAACCAGTCTAATATACACAGCTAATAAATTCACAGCTAGGAACCTGGCTTCAAGTAAACAAATTTCTGCATTTCTATTACTACATTTCCCTTTCCTGAGATGTACATTTAATTGTAGGCTAGGATGCAAAGAACCACCAAAACCTACACTTGTTTGGAATGTATCAGCACATGTCCTGTCCATAAAATGGCGCATGTTATAGCAGCCCGCAGGAAGGAAACCTAGAGATAGGTGTTAGAACAGTTTATTTTTCACCATTCAAAAATAAGATGATGAATTCTAGCTAGCAAGAGCCCCAGTTTCACCAGGGGTACTCATGAACCTGAATACAAGAATGGAGACATGCTCCTCAGAGCACAAACCAAGAATGTGGGCTGGCAAATGTGTGCCACTTTGACATCTCCACTGCCAACACTCCTGTTTTCACCATAAATGATCAGGTAGGAAGGGTCTGATTTCTACATATATGTTACAGAATGGAAGCAACTTGTAACTGAGTCTTAAGGAACTGGACTGATTTAACAATTTTCAGTACCCTCAGCCACACAGGGTAAGTATAGCAAAGAGTTTATCCCTCAGCAGCTTGAAGTATCAGAGGGAATAACATGAAATTGGCCACGACAGCAGATCTCCAGCTTCCTCACCCCACAAAAATAGACTTTTTTTGCTAAAATGGTTTATGGAATTAAGATTTTGGCTGAAGTTCTCTCTAGATATTCCCTACGAATCAAGGAGTTTCCACAGAACTGTGTGTCAACAGGGAGACAAACTGTAAAGAGAAACAGCACTGAGAAATACACCATATGTGTAGGAAATACACTCAAGGATGTATGCTTGTAGGGACATGGAAAGACTTCTGTCCTAATGTTTTTCTTTCCTCTCCCTGCCTTCCCAGTAAGCTAGTCTAAAGAAGGAAAAAGAGTTAACTGACCTTAACAAGATCATTATGTTTGAAGTAGTATGGCAGTATGAAAAATCAGACTACCATATAGGTTATACATCATTAAGGAGAAGATGGAGGCAGCAGTTGTAGAGAGGACACTTGGAATTTTGAACTTGCATGGAAAGCTTGTTAGTCTATTATACTGAAGAACTTCTAGAAGCTAGGATAGACATTGCATCTTATCTTTTATTTGTGTGAGTCTTGACCAATCTTAATAAAACATCCTAGCCAGAAGCAGTTGACAGTCACAATAGTCAACTTTAGATCCCTCACTAACAGCACTCAATTTTCAGTGTACAGTGCTCATGTTCCAAAAAACAGAACTTTCTGACATACCTCAAGAGCCAGTTGCTCAAAAATCATATTTGGATTCAAGCATTAATAAATTACCACTGTGATGTGGTTAATGAAGAACAAAAAGCCTGGAGAGAAAGGCCATGAGCTGCAAAGGACTGAAACGAGATAGAAAGGGTAAAGTTTACCACACCTAAGTGTTCACACAGCACCTGCTCTCCTCACTCCACATTACAACTCCTAGACTCAGACGGATACAACACAGACTGTAGCATCCTTTGTCTAACATGCACTCAGAAAGGAAAATTTATCACTTTCTTCTGTCACTAAGATTACTCATTTAAAGTGAGGTAGACAGAGAACCTGGTAGACTGTGAGACAGGACAAGGAAAACAGGCTTTTTCTAGTACTATTAACTAAAAAGTTACAGAACCACATCTCTGTTTGAGATGCCAAACACCAGAATAATTTTCATCTTCAGGCAGCAGAATCTGCAACAGCTTTTAGGGGTATTTTCTAAATAGCTAACCTTCCAGCTTCTGGTTTTCTTTCTCCATTCGAAGTAACAAAATTTGTTGATGGATGGCTTTTCTCCACAGACTTTGTAGTTCTTCTGAGTTTTTCCTCTCTCCAGTTTTATCTGGACCATCCTCATTTTGCAATACTAGAACAAGAGGGTCCTCCTCCAGGGGTGGAGCAAGAGGGGATAAGGGTAACAATTCACTTCCATCATGACCATCTGCAAAGAATCAGAAAGCTATTACAGGAAACTCAGATTTGTGGACATATCATGAACATCTGTGTCATAGCAGAACAAAAATAGCTGTCTTTCACATTCAGCAGTGACTTCAGCTGATTTCAATGACAGATAAAATGCAGGGCGATAGTATAGAATTATTTTAAAAAAAAGTTTTGTTTACATTAATAAAGTTATATTTAAATTAAGTAGAGTTAGATAAAGGGTCACCCAGTCTTTCAAACCTTTCCCCTGCCAGCTCCTTCCACAGTTACCACAAGACATTTATCCATAAAGCCTCCTTTACAGCTGAGCTTGTTTACTGCTATGATTTACCACAGGTTCTACATTAAAGCCACTTTTTCCATTTCCTAACCTGCACTACAGAGAGTGCTATAGCACTTTGTGGTCACTAAATATAGAGTTTGTCATTTACCTATGGTTTTGAATTCTGCCAAATGGGACTTTATGAACAGCACAATTTCAGCTGTTTCAGAGGCTTCTACCTTAAATGGCTTAAAGCTCTAAGAATTATTGACACACTCAAAAAGTGCTATGTGCACTACAAGGACAAGATATAAAATTTACCATTTTCTGCAAACACTCCTATTATGTACACAAGTCAGGATAAAAATTTCCCAACTGTTAAAAAGAATATCTTTGTCAGCAAGAAACCTGTCTTAATTTCCTTGCTACAGTAGCTATGGCACATTGCAATTCATTTGATTTTGATGCCAAAATCCTCTCTTCAAAGCAACAAAAACCTAAACAGTCTAAAGCCAAATGAGCACAACTGATCTCTGGCGAGGTTCTAGCATGAATATTATACCACCCTGACTCCCTTCTCCCTTTCATATTATCACACGTTGCAGTTCACTACAGTATTAAGTAACAACTGCTTGTTTATTTTCTTTAAAAGCACACACAGACCTGGATGCTGCATCTTGGAAGGAGATTTATTCATAGGTGAAGCTACCTGCAGGAATATTCTCCGCCGCCAGGAGATGCGGCGAGGTGTGAGCGTGGCCCCCGCAGCATTTAGAGATTCACTGCTGCAGAAGGTTGATGTTCTTTTCTTTCCCTCCCCATCACTGAAGGAAAGACAAAGCAGATGGGATATTTAAAGTCAGTATTTCTTTTAGGGAAAAAAAAAATAACCTTTATTAACTCTGTCTAATGTATAACCAAGCCTGGAGGAGCATTTGTGGGGAAGCTTAAGAAGGCAAAGCGTGCTGTGTGCAAGCTTCACCTTGAATACTGAAGTGCCCCACTGGTTTCTTGTAGCACAATGCTGTGAAGTTTGTACTATATACCACCAGGAAGCATTCATAGCATTTATACAGGGCTCAGCTGTAAGCTCAGAATAAAAGCTTAACTTTTTGAGAAGCTAAGAGAGAAACATGGTAATACTTAGCCTCTAACTTTGACATCAGTGGGTTTTGTTTTGCCATACATTGGTATGCTGAGAGTGATCTGATGTAACACCCCTAAAAGCAGAGATGGTGTTCCAGTGGAGCACAACACCCCTTTTAGTGCCATTTTCAATGTCAAGCTGAGCTCACGGGTGAATATTTTATTGGAGACAATGTTCAGCTATCTCATAAAGTCTCTTTCCTAAGCTTCAAGATGCTTTGCTTGGATAAATAGGGACACATGTCCTCTTGTTTTATCAGCTGTAGGAACAGAGACCGTGCAAACAGGTCTTCCCCCCCAGCTGCCATGTAGAAATATAATTACACATTAATTTTAATAGTATCTTATGCTGCTGGAAGAAACAAAAAGAGGATACAGGAAAGCTTTACTGGGAGGACACACCAAGTACACCTTTCTATTGACTACTGTCAGAGGAATAGACATTTAGCTTTCATAAGTACTTGATCCACTTTCAGAAATATTTCAGAAATTTGCTTTTGTGGCAGTAAATTAGGCAAACAGATATTGTATAGCAATGGGCACATTGATTATCTGCCACAAATCCTTCCATGTAATGTCAACAGCACAAGGCACAATTACAAGCTTTTACGAAGAGAACACCAAACAAGGGGAAGTGTTTCTGCAGCTTCACCTTCATCACAGGGAAAACTGCTGTATCAAAACAGTAGCTACACTTAAACTTTCATCCTGTAACAGATTTCCACGCTGTAGTGCAAAGATCTTAAAAAGTTAGATGGAAGGAAAGCCCGGCATGTTCACTACGTTTTTAGTGGGAAGGAGTTGCAGGTGATTGCAGTTTGCGAGGTGCAGTCAATCCCCCCCACATCTGGCTTGCACAGGAGAGACCTGCAAGGGAGGACTATGAAGTTTCAGCTACACCAGTCTACCAGATACACTATCTTAATAAGCACTTCATCACTGAAACTCTGTGCTGAATGAACCTGCTGAATTCACCAAGCTAGGACCTGCCTTTTTGGAGACCAAAGCTGTCACTATGCTAATGATCTACAACAGCTCCCCGATATTGTAAGCCTGAGTGACCAACTGGACTCACAATCATACCAAGGTATCAGACCCTCCTTCCGTATCCTGGCAGAGAAATAACCATGACTTCAAATTCACCTACCCAGCACAAGGCACCAGCCCCTGCTCTCCTCTAAGAACAGTGCTACCGGCTGGGAGCCCTGAACTACACATAGTCTGAATTGTTCTCCACTCCTGATTTAGCTTCCATAGTGCCTCAGTTACCTATAGCACCACGCTATTGGTAGGTGGTCTCAGTAGATTCCCATGTTGCACTAACCTTAACAGCAACTGTGACAATCCTCTTTGTCTAACTCTGTGTCTTCGATGATGGGTACGCACCGCTCATGGTAGCCAAAGACAGACTACTTCAGCTATAACACTAATTCTGAACATATAGGTGCTGTTTTTCTAAGGTATTTCAGTCCAACGACCCTTGGAAATGGGATATTGACTTTGGATATATACAACTCTAAAACCCTATGCTTCTATAAATAACTGTAACAGAACTACTTCTTACCATTTCAAGTCTCACCTATCATCACATGTTATAACACAAAAACTGAGTCATTCCAGGGCTTACTAAACAGACAGTACATCACAAGAGAATGAAAAGTTCTTTTCTACTGCTATGTACAAAAATCTATGTTCAGCCACCATGTCTCTAGACAGCCCTAGGAATAGTGTTCCATTTGCAGTAGCAAAATTCACAGAAAAGTCAGAATAAGAAGGTGGCTATTTTAGGGTATGAAACAAACCTGTTTACACCATTTGAGTAATGAAAATTGAGGTGAACTAATCACTTACACTACTTCATGAAGTATGCAGATCATACAGTTCTGAAGACCTGTATTTCTGCTGTTAAATCCTCCCTTCATAAAAATCCCTTGTCATTTTAAGCAATGAATACTAATCACCTTCTCCTTCAAAGAGCTGTCCAATAAGCGATTAGAGGAAAACTTTTGCAAGGCTCAGAAACACATCTTGTCATATTAACCCATGAAAACACCAGGATTTAGGAAAGGGAGGGTAGAAAGGGAGCAAAGAGAGTTTGCGCATTTCAAGACAGACCACTCCTAGCTTAATATCAGATCTGAAGGTGTGAAACAATACCCTACAGAGCAAAAGCAGGAAGAAGTCAGAGTAAAATGGTAGCATCTCCTACCCTAACTAAAAGATTCAAGAGGTTGGGGCAAAAAACAGTTTCTCTGAACAGGATGGGGGTAAAGAAAAAAAACCCCTAGCTATCAGCTCCCACAAAATGAAGAGGTTTACTAATATGAGTGGAGAGACCAAGCCAAAGCATCTCCAAAACCAGAAAAACAACTTCTTAAATAGAGTTCAGTCATTGCAACTGAAAGGCAGAGCAGAGTTTTCACTACCACCTAGGCAGACATCTTAGGTGGTGATTTTCCCACCCACGTGGGAAACATGCCTCAAACATTTCAGTCTACACTTTCATCCTTAACCTGTTCCAAGCAATAACCCAAGTACTCAAGAGTACAGAGTACTGATCATGTAAGTTTTATCTCAGGTAACTGCCACTCAGTTTCACCCATTCACTATTCTATCAGATGATATGTAGCGTGAAGATGAGACAGCTACTTCAGAAGAAGAAAATAAAAAGGAAAGAATGGAGAAAGCTCAAAAGATTGGTCAGATTACAAATATGCTTATTGCTTGGTTTTAATTATCTAAATGTCTTCCCAGAACTGTTCTTTAAAATGCTCCCAAAGACTGATATTTAAAAAAACCCCACAATGCTACCCCATTTCTTGTGAACTTTTTTCATAATACTTACCTGAATTATTTTGCACTTGAGCCTGTGAAAGCCAAATCACTTGTGAATAAATACTGTTGCTGCTCATGCCAAGACTTGTATTTTTCCCCATTCTGCTTTCATTTCAACTTCTCTTCTTGATTGCTCTAAGTAGCAATTGAATCAATGCAACCTATTTTGCAATTTGGAGGTTGAGATGGCACAAAATCCCCCAGATCAAGTATAGAATTCAACTTCCCGGCACTGAAGCTGGCAGAAACCTATACGTGAGACTAACACATGAAGCATTCCTCCCATCGAGGAAGAAGAAAAACCAGTTTCTATCAGTTTACACCGCTCTACAGGTTGTCACTCCTGTCATATATTTTTATTCTGAATAATTACTTTCTGCTGTTTTGTTTAAAGAATATTCTCAAGTATTTTAGTTCCCTCATGAGACATGAAGCTGTTTAAAAAAAAGGAATCTGTTCAAATTCATCTAAAATGATCGTTGCAGAGCAACACAATGAACAGAGAAATTGTGAGCTAGTCAAACCTACACTGAAGGTTGTTCCATTTTTAAAAGTACTGCGTTTCTGTTAATACTAAAAAGCCTTGTTTATGTCTGTGTTGACTAGACATTTTTTTAATTCTTATCTGCAATTCTGTTCAATGCTGCACAACACACTTGTCAAAAGTCAAGATTATGTGGAAACCATTTCCATTCTAGCCTTCTCTCCAGAGAAATGTATTAACAGTGCCATAAAAACATTCTGAAGGCACCTATAAATATTATGTTGATGCCAAAATTTACTATACTGTGAATTCCTTAAAGAAAGGAACTGTATGCGGGGCTGTAACTAAATAATCTTTATGGTCCCTTCCAACTGAAACCATTCTGTAAATCAATAAAAAACCTCTAAAAAGCAAATAAAAACAAACAAAAAAACAACCAAAACCCCCCAAAATCTCATGCCATTCTATAACATTTTCTTTGCATAAGCCCATCTGGCTGCCACAACTCAAAAATCTTTCTAAAATTAATCCCAATTGAAACTGTCCCTGCCCTTGCACACTGAAGTTTGCCAGAACACCAAAAAGCTGCCGGCTACATCATGTGTAATCTCAAAGCTATATGACAAAGAAGTGAGCCTTTACAGAACTTTTCTCCAATGCAATAGGAATTCCACACTTCATAATGAATAGTAAGCAGGATTACTCTGGAAAATGCACTGAAGTTTTAATTAGGGCTCTGAACAGTCAAACAGTTTGTAGTCTGCAGATTGCAAAGCACTGACACACTGTGCTTAATTCCAACCTATCATACACTCACTCACATGAGAATGCAAGGAACACCTCACACTGATCCTACTGGGATAGACAGTGGTCCCCTCTGAGAAAAAGAACCAAAGGAAAAAACCCCTAATGAACCAAAGAAGAAACCCACAAGAAAAAACACACTGTAAAAAATTAGAACTTCTTCTCATTCCTAAACCTGATGGCATAACATACCTTTGCAAGTTTTGGCCATGTCAGTTGGACAATATATTTCATTTTCCATTACCCAGTTGAAGTGATGGATTACATCAGTAACCCCTATCACATCAGCATTATTCACTCAGCACTTCTTTCTGACTGTATCTATTGCATTCCCTTCACAAACACAACTAGATGTTAACAGTGCGCTCTTGCTATTGCAATTTCCTCATCATGACAGTTCAGACCCAGTTGCTCGCAGTAAGATCCCATTTTCACAAGAGTCTCCATACAAATTAGAGATCAAATGATATAAAGTAGATACATGGTGGTCTTCTGGGAATTACTCCTTGAAGATCTCCCCACCCCAAGAGTTCAAAACTCCACTACAACAAAACACACTTCCTTGATCTGCCTGCATAACCAATTCCAAAAACAGTATCTCAGAAATTTCAATTTGGAATTATCTGGCATTAAAATACACTTTTTATACAATATTCAATCCTTCATTCCCCAAACACAGAAAGCTGGGTTTAATGGTGTCCATTGCCTGTACAAACAGAGCTGGGCATTGGTTCAGCTTGGACCAATTCTGCTATCTAAAGGGAACCCAAAAAACAAAGCTGGACTGGAACCCAAATTAGAGGTAGTCTATAAGAGACAGGTTTGGGGGTTTTTATTGCTGCTTTTCATACTTTTGCTTTTTCCCAAATCCTCTTCAACTGGAAGCTATTTGTTAATTCTCTCCAAACATCTCACAGTTAGTATCACCCAGTTAACATAGTGTTTCCCCATCCTCATGCACAGGCATCCCACATTAGAAATGTACACTCTTCACATTGCTCTTTTCATATTTTCACATGCCAGTGATCATGGCAACACATGCTGGTTTGCAGAGAAAGCATTAAATTGGCATAACACTCCTAAAATCCATTGCATTACATGTGACAAACCAATGCAGCAGGTTTGCAACACTGCAACAGAAATAGGTGACAGCTACTTGATGCCAGCATAGAAGCCTCTAGTTTTAACAGGCTTTTTGATCCAAAACCAGGCTGTTTGCCCATTTGCATCAGGGAAGTCTGTTAGAAATGCAGGAGAACAAGGCAGAGTAGGAGAGACGCCATGTGCTGCATTCCACTGGGAATCCTGCTGTTAAGCTAGTGGCACTGGAGAACTAGGCAGGAGACAACCCTCTCACCTCTTGGAGAGGTCACTTTCTGAGTGCTGGTGCAACCTTCCTGAGCCCTGGTAAAAAGTTTTCAGGAAAGAAGGGGCAGAGAGAGAGGAGGGGAGACCAGCTGATGAAGATTCACTCTCACTGAGAGCGCGCCGAACCCCGACCACAGGACTGTGCAGGCAACAAGAGAACACAGCAGATGGGTCAGCACGGATTTGTATACAACAACAAAACCACCAGATTAGAGACACTGGCCAAATACCTCCTTAATGGCTTACATTAACTTTGTTTCCCAGAAGATAAAATCTACCACATGCACTCCTGGGCATTCCTTAGGGATATTGACTTTGGTGTTACAGCTGATTTCTATTAAAAAACTTTTCAACAACATTGCAGATCAGGGAGACCACCTTATTTCTTTGGCTTTATTCCCAAAGCAAATTCAGAAAAAAGAAGCTCTTAAACATTCAGAAAATATCCTTAGAAACCTTCTTCCAATATATGAACCACATTGTTTCTTCCCCTTAAGTTTTCTTTTGCTTTTGTAAACCTCACATTAGGAAGTAGAGACTAATTAAATGCAGTCTTTCTGGATAAATTTTTGTGAAGTAATTAAATTAAGAAAGGTAGTCCTATTCCACAGTTAAACATTACTTAGTAGTAGTGACAAGTATTGGAAGGGACACAAAAATTAATTAAATTTTCTTTTGCTTAACATTTATGACTAATCCTGAAAAGGAAATAATGAAAAATCCCAGCCATGCTGCTACAAACTGTTTTGACTAAAAATCTGCTGATGCCACTTAATCAGCAACTTCTTACAAGTTATTACAAAGTAATGTAGTCAGCAAGACCTTCACTTCGAACTGTCAGGGTTTCCTGTTTGCATACAACATGTTCAGTGGGGAAAAAAATTTACCTCAGTAAAAAACACATTATTTATCTCTCTAGAAACACAATTTAACAAAGGCTAGTTTCTTACCCTTTACTCTCATCCACTTTCTAAAAACAGAATAAAATTTTTTGCCTTCTCTACTAGCTGGTGCAGCATTCATGCTGATATTTTAATGTAGACATCAAACAGGTGACACATTACTATTTAAAGCCATTTCTAGAAAGAGCCCATGAAAAACAGAATTATAGCCAAGCACTAAAACAAATAGGTTGGAGAATGTGATCCTCCAACAGAAAATTATTCAGCTCATCTGGACCTGAGTTTTGTAAAAGGTTTGGAGTTTGTATAGTCACTTACTGCAGGTAGCCAGCATAGAGGAGAAAAAAGAAGGCACAACCAAAGAGGCCCACAATGAACTGTGGGGACCTCTTCTGGTCTGAAGGAACTCCTGAAGGAACAGTGTTCCGTATGTTAATAGCTAAAGAGTCTCCCAAAAGGAAGCAGAAAAAAGTTACAGAGGGAAGCTCTGAAGAATGGCAAACAGAGAAATCACACGCCTGAGAGTTCAGTAGATGTGTTTAATCCTTATATCCTTTTGCAAGATTGCTCACCAGTTTTAATTCTGGACAAACTTTCTGTGAGATTTGACTAACATGGTTACAGACACTTGAAGATCTTAGTGCCTTTTTCATCCCGGCACAAATGTTTCAGGCTGCCATCCCTGCCACTTAAAGCACTGAAGGCCTCTTTTCCAAAGGGTCTGACTAACAAGACTGCCAAAAAGGCTTAGCTCAGAGGTGACAAATAAATAAATAAATAAACAGACTGGTGCTGGCATCTGGCTGAATCATCAATTTGATGGATTGATGCCTCCCCTGAACTCCTTAATCAGGGACTATGACGTTACTGCAAAGTACCAAACTACTCAAAGGCAGAGAAGACAGGCTGAAAATAAATAAACAAACAAACCAACCCCAGGGAAGTGCAGAAACTAACCCGAACGAAGCTCCTTACATACTTTGTAAGAATCAGGGCTGTTGCAGGCTCCACAGGGAGGAAGGCAGGTGAGGCTGGAGCCCCAGCAGAGGACAGCGGGCGGGTGGCACGGCATGCCCTGACTCACCTTGTCGCCTCCACGCAGTTCTGCCGCAGCAGCGGGGAGCGGGCGCTCTGGGACCTCCCGTTCTGGAAGGTTATCCTCCGTCTGGCGCTGGAGGGAGGGTGGCTGAAGGTGTGCGCGCGCCTCCTGAACTGAGGGGAGACCGAGCCCTCCTCGGGAAACGTCTGCCAGGCCGAGGACACGGGGGACGCTGGAGGAGTAGCTGGTGGGGAATCGCCCGGAGAAGTGTCCTGAAAAGAAGTGCTGGCGGAGTAAGGCCTGAGGCTCTGTGCCCTATGAGAGCTCTCACTTAACCCACAGGCAGCCAGCGCTGGGGCACCAAAGCCTCTCCCCGTTCTGGGTCATGGCCTATTGTATGCTAATTATCACCCAAACCAGACATCCTTTGATAGCTCACTCCAAACCGGCAGCGTCCTTCTTCCAAAAAGGGAAAGCAGAGGGCGAAATAAAGCTGTATACGCAACACAAACAACATACTAATTACTCCAGGCATCCTCTCACAGGGATTGGCATTCCAGCTACCAGACTTCTGTCTCTTTCAGGAAAACACAGGAATGGAAAAGGCTAGGGAAACTGCTTTTAGCTAGTTTCCTCGACATATCGCGAGCATACTTCCTGTACCGTCACTGCGACATCCTGGAAGAGAGACTGTTATTACACAGCCAGTTTATGAGTAACTGTAGCAGGAAAACCATAACAGAATCTTCATCTCCTGGGAAAACCAGTAACCAACCCTCATGTGAGGTAGAACTTTAAAAACAGGAAATAAAAAGAAAGTGAACAGAGTTCCGCCCCCTTGCTACTATACAGCATCCCCAACAGCTGGGCTTAGGTCAAAAATTCTTACTTCCCTAAAGCAACTATTACTTACAGAAAGGATTCTTCATCTTCAGAGATCTTCCTTTTATTGAGACATGACCTTACTTAATTACTTCAGCAAAATATGGCAGAAACCAGAAATTCCTTGCTTTTTGTAAAAGCGAGGGAAGTGTAGGAAAGAAGGAATGGCAATCAGATTAAAGCTGAAGCTTCAAGTCAACATAAACCCCAGCTTTCTTACACCCTCTGCCTCCCAGTGGAGACATCTCTGAGTTTTCTAAGTTGATGTGCTTTGTTCTACTTCCTTCAAATTAAAGCC
Organism: Donacobius atricapilla; assembly: GCA_013397315.1. Lineage (NCBI taxonomy): Eukaryota > Metazoa > Chordata > Aves > Passeriformes > Mimidae > Donacobius > Donacobius atricapilla. The sequence goes on from WBMY01005669.1 coordinate 1,823,581, forward strand.
GAGTGCCATATCTACGCTCCATTGACAGCAAGTATGAAAACACTAATTTAAGCTAAGCTCCTTACGTACCCTGTCAGAAGCCAGGCTGCTGCAGCGCTCAAAGCTGTCCACACTTCCCGGGCGGCCTCGCATTCTGTTGGCTCCCTAAAAAAAAAAAAAAAAA